>JACXGK010002357.1:44427-55834 GCA_016801125.1 Novumbra hubbsi | reverse complement strand
CCCCCCCCCCCCCCCCTCCATTTCCACCAATAGGAAACCACTATTAATATGAAATGTTTGCTAAAAAGGAAGCAGAAGTGATAAGTGTGTACGTGTATACTTATAGAGCTATACTTGTGGAGCACAGAGTTCCTATACGTGTGAGAGCAAGTAAAGACATCAATGAAACATCTGGTGACGTGCAGCTATTTCGCTGAAAGGAAGGCCTTTTTAGATGTAGGTTTGAGGTTGAGGATTTAATATGTTTGGGGTTGGAAGTAGGGTTAAGGGTTAGTGGTTAGGTTTCAAGGATTAGTGTTTTGAGAAAAGGTTAGTTTTAGTGTGAAAATAGTATTTCCATTGGAATAAATGTAGGTGCCTAAAAAGTTCTCACAAGTATAGTAAAACGTGTGTTGGTGGTCCCCTGAATCCTATCGTGACATGTGTAACTGGTGACGTGTGTAACTGGTGACATGTGTAACTGGATTGCAACAGAGTTAAAAAAGAATCAAACTGTCTCTTTCTCTCAAAGCCAAGGATGGCAGTCCCCTTCTGACCTTGTATAATTAGGGGAAACAGGTTATTTTCAGCCCTTCTTACAGGAAAGCAACACTACCAGTCCCAGTTACCGGGTGGAAGATGGGCCAAGGGCACCAATACATCCATCACTTCTTTTATTGTTTTCATAGAGCCTTCCTGATGCCATTTCCCTAGGCAAGGAATGACAGATGGCTTTGTCACACACAAAAACTATGAACCTGATAAGCAAAAGCACTTTCAGCAAATAAGCCACAATGTAATCAACAGTAAAACACACGCTCTCGCTATTTCTGACAGCGTTGGATTTTCTTTCCAGAAAACGGACAAATAAAGATTTCCCCTTAACAATGTTCTGTGCTTGCAGTTAGGGCTGTCACGATATCACATTTTCACTACACAGTTATAGTGGCCAAAATAATTGTATGTATATGTATAAAAAAAGAATGCTATCTGTCAAATTCATCTTTAACTTTGTTTATTCTGTATTCTGTCTGTTTTTTGGCAAATTAAATACACTCACAACATGAGTGTAGGGAGATGGGGAGTATGAAACCATAACTGTACACATTGATTGGGTGCAAAAACAAAAATGACACAAAAGGCAACCAGATGAACGGATCAACAAAAGATCCACAATGCTAAACACAGAGAGGAGATCGACATACATTGACGTTAAAATTAACCTATTTACCCCTTTTGAACGTCCGGGACAGACCTACAGAAGTTCAAGTGACAAACCGAGAGTAGTTTTTGGAAAAATGCAACATTATTTTCACCTTATGAATATTATATCATTATAATGTGTATTGTTAACATAATGTCAATATTTTGGGGGTTTAATATGACGGTTATCATCACTAGCGGTTGAGAATCCCCTTCCTGCAGTTCATTTCAGAATCACCCTGCATTCCAATGCAGTTGCTGTATACAACCCTGTCTGTTCATGGGTATCGTTACGTAGTAGTTAATCATGCATCAATTAATAATGGAACTTGCTCATAAAGGTTCAGAGGAAGCAGTCAGATTTTGTACAGGGATAGACAAATATTTCACATGCAGTTCGTAA
This sequence comes from Novumbra hubbsi, assembly GCA_016801125.1. Lineage (NCBI taxonomy): Eukaryota > Metazoa > Chordata > Actinopteri > Esociformes > Umbridae > Novumbra > Novumbra hubbsi. The sequence goes on along the minus strand of JACXGK010002357.1, from coordinate 54,249 downwards.
TAGGCGTAAGCTTCCGATCATTGAAATATCAGCTTTGATTAAATGTTTTTTTATGGTGAACTTTGGGCCGTGAGGTCTGGTGAATAGGTAGCCATAAATACTGTGTGGTAAATGAATGGGAAGGAACGAAACAATCATATAAGCCTCAGAGGCTCCTTCCTAGGACCCCATAGAAAAAGCATGGTCCCAGACGACACATGGCAAAATCTAAGAACAGCCGCCTAAAATGTATTACTTAGAGCACAGGGGGGCAATAGAGTTCTGAATACATATTCATTGTAGACCCCTCAGAGATTTCTAACCCTCCCATCCTGTCCCCCATTCCTTCCCTCATTCCTTCCCCCATTCTCCCACCATTTCCCATGCAAGGCACAGCAGTCAGGGTTGCCAGATTTAAGATACTAAACATGTTTTACATTCGATTCTGTGGTACTTATTTCCTCCTGAACTGCAAGAAAAGGCTTATTCATAGTGGCTGTGAAGTTAAGAAAACATCGCAGCAAGATCGTTATTTGTATCAAATCATCCCCCAATGCCCCTCCCATCCCTCCTGCATGTTGGTGCTATTAGAAGGTGTAGAAACTTTCATGAGCAGTCTGCAATCCATTGCCCACATTCATCTATTCAAGTCATTATTCATTAGAAACATTCAACGTCACAGCACATTTCACACCCAGCAGTCCAAACACAAAAGATAGTTTGTCCATTTAATGCAAGGAGGGACATTCTTTTGGGTGACAAGGGTACTGGGGGGTTGCTGGGGGGGTCCCGGGGCCTTGGTGCCGGTGACAGCCCAAGTGAAAGAGCAACAGGGGGTGTGGTCTGGGTGGCTTGAGGGGAATTTATTTGTCTTATCGGAAGATCGGGTTGTGGAAAGGGTGGGTTAGGGATGTGGACATGGTGGGTTTGGGTTGTGGATGTGGACATGGTGGGTTAGGGATGTGGGGATGGTGGGTTTGGGATGTGGGGATGGTGGGTTTGGGTTGTGGATGTGGACATGGTGGATGAAGGATGTGGGGATGGTGGGTTTGGGATGTGGGCATGATGGGTTTGGGATATGGGCATGGTGGGTTAGGGATGTGGGGATGGTGGGTTTGGGATGTGGGCATGGTGGGTTTGGGATGTGGGCATGGTGGGTTTGGGATGTGGGCATGGTGGGTGAGGGATGTGGATGTGGACATGGTGGGTTAGGGATGTGGGGCTTGATTTCTCCCAACTTCAGGCCATTATTTGTTCTCACTCTCTTCCCCTTCCAGCCCATCATCAACTTAAACCAATAAGACAACATTAATATTGAGGACACATCATGTGGTATGTTAGGATCGGTCAGACAATACGCAAAAAGAAGCGATGACCAAAACGTCTGCCTTCCTAAACATACAGAAAGTGAAAGTTTCTTGACATTCCATTCTCTGTGTAAGGGTGTGTGTGTCTCTTTGCACTTTTTCTACACTCATAACCCCTGAAAACAGAACACATTTAGTAGTTTCCTTTTATATCTTAAACTCTAAAGGTCCTTTCCCAGGCCCTATTGCACGTGATCGGTTCCAGACGTTAATACAGAGCTCTGAGTGGTAGAGTTGCATTGCCTGTTCTTGGAACTCTGTGTGTTTTCTAGGCCTCCGGACAAGCAGGCTGGTCACACGCCAGCCTGGCAGAGATTTCAGCCGTTCAAAGGGAATCTGACCGGATCTGACGAGAAAATACTTCAGGAATTGGACAACCAGGCCAAAGGACAAAATCTTATATTAACTCATACAGGACAAAAACACACACACACTTGCACAACAGAGTTGTACTGAATGTAGTAATAGTGTCACCTAAGTGGTAATGGTGATCTTATTTTTAAAGGGGAGGTTGACAAGAGTGAAACGGAGTCTGTAACTGGCGAGATCCCACACAAATCCGGACAGGTGGATGCAGAGACAGGATGACTCTGGTTAAGGCGGAAAATGAGCAACAAGACACCAAAATGTGATGGCAGGAACAGGAAAGCCTATCTGACTGGCCGGCCATCACCCGAGAGGCCAGTCCATTGTCCCGGTCTCTTCACTATGGTGCAGGATCCTGTTACTCTGGCACAAAGTGGCCGTTAGGCTCCTGAAAGAGATAGCACTCCCCGTGGACTGACTGACACCACCCATCCCATCACCCAGGGCAACACACACGTTCAGGAGGCTCCAGGTGTCACAGTTCTGATCTCCTGAAACACCATTCCTTTCATGCAGCGATAGCCTCGTGTTGTGCAGGCTACTAGGATACGGCAAAAAATACATAAGTACAATACAACGTGTCGTTATTAGACACTTTATATTTACTAGTTAACGTTTTGGTGGTGGTCATTATACCACTGTGGGCAAGAACAGTTTGGAACTGAATACTTCCTCTATATGAAGAATGGGGAAAAACACAAATAAAAGCACAGCACAATGTTACCTCAGTCATCTCCAAAGCCATGTGAGTCATGGTGGAATGGGTTTTGCACCGGACTAGAAAGAATCCAAACCACTTTCAGCAAACGTCCCAGCGTAGCGTCTTCGGTGGATGCGGATCTTCTCCTGGGGCTGTTCAACCGAGCAGCGCTTGCATTCTACAGCCAGGCACAGCCTCTCGCCTCTCAGACACAGGTATATCCCTGTGAGTGGTTCACCTGACTGCCGATCTTCTGCACCCTGATTCGCACGCTCTCTGACCGAACTGGTTGTCCTCTGGGATGCGGTGGGGACAGTCTCAAGTACTTCCTGCTTGACCATAATGAGCTTGTTGGCTCCGGGAGTTCTGAGAGTTAATCATTCATGAAGGAAGGTCTCATTCAGCGTATCGCCTGAGAGTCTGCGTGTTTGTGTGCGTGTGTGAGGGAATGTATGTTTGGTGTTTTTTCGAAACTTGTGGAGTCCTTGTAAGAAATGTCAAATATAAAACGGTCAATCTGGGTAAATATGCGGGTTAATGTTTGGGTTAAAAGTGTTGGTGAATACAGTGTGTTTGATTTTTATCAATTGTCCTCACATATACCATGGCAGAACACCACTGTGTGTGTGTGTGTGTGTGTGTGTGCTCATGTGTGTGTAACATTAGAATTCAGAAACGCTATCTGCTCCAAGCCCCCCTCCTCGTCCTGTTCATCGCACAAAATGACTGTACGGGATTTGGGTTACTGATCTTTGATTAGGTAGGAAGACTTCTGACTAATTAAAAACCACTCATCAACGCCAAGAAGCAACCGTTTGGGACCTGTTGGGCTGAACCCACTGTGCTTTCGGTCCATTTCACATTTGCTGTGGACACCAGCCTTTTCTGCAGGATGAGGGACATACAGTCCTGGCCGTGACTGTCTGTCTTACCCTTCATGTGTCAGAGAGACTGGTGTTATGTATTACGTATGTCTCTGTGTCATAAAACAATATACAGTTTGTTCCTACTTTTATTCAAACAAACCCTTTTTAATTAACCATTAATTAGCCCTTGGTTGACATCGTTATCCAGTTGAGACAAGAATCTGTTTGCTATCTCCTGCTGCATCTTGGTGCTCAGCACTGAGTAGGTTGTTACAAGCCTTGCGGGCAGCGCAACATTGGCCTCTAATTCCGACTGATTAAAATTTAAAGTAGAGCATCCTGTAAACATTAACAGAGGTATCTTTCATTACAGACCCGCTGATTAAACAGTGAGGAGACATTCAGAACAAAACAATTACCACTTAAAGCCACCGAGTATAAAAAGACAGTTGCCTTTTGATAACGATGAAAAAAGGCTATGAAAGTGATATGAACCTGCCAGGAAGACAATCAGCTCTGCACCACTCCATCAATTAGGCATCTTGAGAAGATGTAAAAGGACAAATGGGAGAAGCTTCCCAAATCTATGTGCAAAGCTGATGAAGGGCACACCCAAGACGATTCAAAAACGCGCTCGCTGCAAATGGCACTGAATATAGGGTCTGAAACCATACGTACATTATGTATTTGAGTGTTTTATTTTCGGTAAATCTAAAAACATCCTTTAACTTTGTCATTGTGCGATTTAGTGTTTAAATTGATGCACATTTTTATTTGCATGAATTCAGAGTGTAATTCTATGTGAAGGAATTACTTTTCGAACGCTCTGTGGGGTTGGAGAAGAAACATTATCCAGACCCCGCTGGATCATACTTCAGTTAAAGGTCTGTTAATATAAAACTTCAATAATAAAGGTACTTACAATACCGTTCCTAAAATACAAATTATAGCTTACTTCCTGGGCAACAATAAAAAAAATGAAGCACACACATACACACTCACAAACACACCTCTTTTTTTAACAGCACAAATCCTCAAAATGTCCTGCCACTGAGCCTGTGCTAAGGTTTGTCAGCTACCTCTCTGATTTAGCACACATCCCAGTGAAATCCAATTACACTTGAGTCAGAAGGTTAATTTTCCCATTACAGATTTTATGCTGAGTTTGAGGGCCACAATTGAATAGGGCCACGCAGTTCCTCCTGACACATTACCCATCTGTACTGGGAGGAACAAGAAGTATCCCTTAGTCATCAGTCCACACCAGTCGTGTGGGAAGATCATCATCCTCATTAAACCCATCTGTTCTACCTTATTAGGTTCTACCTTACAGCAATGTCACAAATCTACCTCAGCATCATCAACAGAAATAGATTGAAGGTTAGAAAAGCTTGCCTATAAAAAAAGGGCGATTGGTTTCACATATTTCACAACTTACGTACAGTAACACACAGTTCCAGAATGTAAAGCTACTACATTTAAAAACGTTGATGTTACACCATATTAATCAAAGACCTGACCTTTCAGAGGAACTAATCAATATACTTAAAACCGTATTATATTTAATATAAATGGAACTACGCCTTGAAACATCAAAAAAAACAAATAGAATAACACTATTGCACACTGTAATACCAATTGCACACTGGTGAGAGGATGTTAAAACACTTTCCTAAGCCAGAGATGTCCTTTAACTTCTTACTTCTTATTTTAAATTGTTCTGTACATCTTGAACAATGCAATAGTCTTTAATCAACCCTCTTGACTGGATTTCTCTAAATGTGTAAGGTTGTGTTTCTTAACCATGTTTACAATGTCTAGTTTTTGTGTCTCAGAAATCATGCATGTTCTTAGACCATCAACTAATGTCTCACAAAACAACAAAAAGTGTATTTTGTCATTGGTATACCATGTACAACAACATGGGTCATGAATGTCATTGGTATACCATGTACAACCACATGGGTCATGAATGTCATTGGTATACCATGTACAACCACATGGGTCATGAATGTCATTGGTATACCATGTACAACCACATGGGTCATGAATGTCATTGGTATACCATGTACAACCACATGGGTCATGAATGTCATTGGTATACCATGTACAACAACATGGGTCATGAATGCCATTGGTATACCATGTACAACAACATGGGTCATGAATGCCATTGGTATACCATGTACAACCACATGGGGCATGAATGTCATTAGAGAGTGTAGTTCTCCTCCTCTCATTCACTTCCTCTCATTCACCTCCTCTCGTTCACCTCCTCTCATTCACCTCCTCTCATTCACCTCCTCTCGTTCACCTCCTCTCATTCACCTCCTCTCGTTCACCTCCTCTCATTCACTTTCTCTCATTCACCTCCTCTCGTTCACCTCCTCTCATTCACCTCCTCTCGTTCACCTCCTCTCATTCACCTTCTCTCGTTCTTTCTCTACTATATTCTTCTTTCTTCCTGTCACTATATGGTTTTTATTCATTGTTACAAAATACAAGTATTGTTAAACCTCTACACACATATAAACTCTCCCTAAAACAGACACACACACAAACAAAATCAGCTATGTCAGCATATTAGGTCTTTTGCACCTGACGGAAGGAAAGTGACCCCATAACCTCTTAGAATATCAGGGTGAAATACCTCTGTATAGGGCATTACACAATAGCCAAATGAATATGCATGGTTTCAACTAGTCGACAGAGCTGGACGCTGGAGGTCAAGACAAATACTCTTCTGTATCTCTGCTATGTTCAATGAGACATTCTAGGACACCATGGTCAAATGCACACAGATTATGAAAGTCAAATAATAGTATTCTACAACATAAGAATTCAGGTTAAATGCAATTGAAAGAAAATAACTTACCTTAGAGTACATGTACATGACTTTATCTGTTGTCATAAAAGAGGATTTCTTCAGCTGAAAGGTCTAGTGTGACCAGTAGTAGCTGGATCTGATCTTGTAGACAGACTAGGCCAGCTCAGCTTTGTGTTGAGGCAGACTGAATCGGATACAAGGGCAAGAGCAGCTCTTTTAACTTTAAATTAGGACACAGAGGCTTACCTATGGCACCTGGATTTATGGACATCCCACAATGCAACACCCACTGTCATAGTGTCCCAATTTCCTTCTGGTGTAGTTTTTTTTCTTTTTAAGTTGGCCTCATTCCCTCATTCTTCAATAGACAGTGTGCCTCTACAGACAAAGACAGATCCCCGATGGGAAGAAATATGATTGTTATATACAGACAGTCTTAATGTTCAGTGTAATAATAAGTCATCACTTTTCTAATGATACCAGAACTGTTGACGCTTTAGGTGGCAGTATGACCTTGAACCAATTAGACAGACTAGGCTCTGAATATACTGAATATAAAATGTTATTTGTCACAAGCTGTGTCACCATTTGTCTTGATTGCGCCATTATAACCTAACGCGCTGTGTTCTTAGTAGGCATAATGGTTATTTATTTGTCATTGCTTTTACACATAATTATGTAGAAAATAAGTGTGTTTATCAATAAATCAATCAATGTATTTATAAAGCCCTTTTTACATCAGCAGTTGTCACACAGTGCTTTTACAAAACCACCCAGTCTGAAACCCCAAGGAGCAGGCAACACCATTGTTGAGGTCATCTACTGCAGTGGTTCCCAACCAGGGGTACTAGGACCCATAGGGGTCCCTGGCAATTCCACAGGGGGTACTTTAGAAAACACAAGACACCATAAGCTTACTAGTAAAACTAACATAAGAGGGTACTTCACATGTAAATTACACTGCTTTATCATACTGAAAACAGTGCAAAATGAAAACTAAATCACGAGACAGAACTTGACCATGTAACTTGGCTGTGACCAAACAAAGACCGACAAGACACATTGAGAGACAAGACATTTTGTTTCAGTTTGGACTGGATGTTAACCAGGGGTCTCAAACCGGTTCCACGGAGGGCAGAGTGTCTGCAGGTTTTAGTTTTTTCCTGTAAATTGGTTCCAGGTTCAGACCTAAATAACCAGATGAGGGTAGACCTAACCAATCAGTGACATCATTAATCAATCAAGTACAAGGTGAGAGTGAAAACCTGCAGACACTCGGCCCTCCGTGGAACGGTTTGGGACCCCTGAGCATAATTGTTTATCGGAAGTAGAAGTCTAGGCTCCTCCCCATTGAGATAGCCTCATCCCCCTCCCGTTTTAAATAGCACCATCATGCTAAATCGTGGTGAACCAATTCACCACACCTGCCCATGTTGTTTGTCGATTTCGCTGGTTTATTTCACTGCAGTAGTTCCTTAGCAATTCTCAAACATGTTCCCGCCTCAGCACATCAAATCGCGCTTGAACCAGACAGTGGTTCTGATGAACAGCTCCTCTAATAGTGAAGTCGACGATACAGTCTGTAATATAAGGAGTTGGACGGTGAAGGATTCGACCAATGACCTAAAATTGAACGTAAAAAAAAAAAGAAGTTTAGCAAGGTAATTAGCTGTTATGGTATCTGCCATTATGCCAAGTTTTCAAATGTTAGCTTGATTTTGTGCCTGATATCTTTCAGGTTATAATGATTGCTATTGCCAGAATGATTCTCAGAACATCTGGAAAACGGGCATCATCACATGATTTCAGGTACTGTAGCCCAGCTGCAGCAAGCCAACATCGTAGCTGCATTACTGTCGTTGCTGGTCTGAAATACTCTGAAAAGCTTGGCAGAAATGCCTTCAAGCTAACTTTTGTTAGGAGCGTTTCACTTTTAAGTCTATTACTTCTGTTTTCTGTGGGTAGAAAAATATTTTAAAAAAAACACATGAAAATGTATATTTATGTCGGATCCGATTTTCTTCAGGTTCGGCTGTTGGGGCAATGTAGGGGAGGGGCAATTTATCCCTGGGGTCTGCTCGTCCTGACGGGGAGGTGCTTTAGTCGTCTCAGTGGGGAGGACTTGCTTGACTGCATGTCTAGTTTGTTCTAGTAAGCATATGCCCCTGGATGCATTGTTCATGCATCAAACATGTATTCCTAGGTGGTCAAGTAGGAGTACCGCTCAGCTTTTTCCCATGTCAGTCAGAGATTACGTCAGCTATTATTGCTCAGTGCACTAGACCTGCTAGTCTCTAGCCTTCCCACTGTGTTGATTTGGAGTTCTCCTAGCGACATTGTTGACAGGGAAGTTCAGAGGCTTATGTAAGAAGAAATTATTCCTGGTTAAGCTGAATTGAGGGATATTATTTGTGGCATGGTTACATGGATGTTTCCCACTAAAAGGTTGGTGTTTTTTTAGGATTTCAAGCAATCACGTTTTGAGATTAATTGTAATAAAATTGTCCTTGATTAACCTACATTAATGTGTATCCTGCTGTATGTTTCAACATTGACAGGGGCCTGATTTTATTATAGTGTCCTCACTGTAGCCTAATTTCTTATATTTATTTAACTAGTTTCATTGATTAAAAACCAGATCCATTATTTTGTCATTAGCCTACTTATAAAACAGTCACACACACACACTCACACTAAATGAAAGTTATTAGCCAAACCCTGACTGTCACGTTAACCAAATCACAAATGTAATTGATTGGTCTACAGGTTGTAGAAAGCCTTTTCACAATATTTGCTGTAATAAAAGATTCCCTTGCTGGTTTGCGGGTATGACTCAAGACACACAGGGTCTCTAAGCGACACTTTGCCTTTGTCATGTGACAAAAATACATTCTCCCTGCAGTGCGTGGGAGGAGTTCAAATCTTAGCCTCTTGTGCAGGGGTCTCAAACCGGTTCCACGGAGGGCCGAGTGTCTGCAGGTTTTAGTTTTTTCCTGTAAATTGGTTCCAGGTTCAGACCTAAATAACCAGATGAGTGACATAATAAATCAATCAAGTACAAGGTGAGAGTGAAAACCTGCAGACACTCAGCCCTCCGTGGAACTGGTTTGAGACCCCTGCTCTTGTGTTTATACACCCAAAATACATTAGGGTCATACAGGCTATTTAAACGCTGGCCTCAGTTGAACGGCATTTTGCCCGTTTTCCTGGCTGTCACTTTGCGATGGGAGTCTCCTTCACAAGAGTGCCGTTGTTGTGAGGCATAGGGTCTGGGGGTGACAGAGGGGCAGATGGCTACAGTTGATCCCCGTTGTCAATGGCCATCAGTGGGGCAGATAAATACAGCCTCTGGTGGGGATGGACTGAGTGGGGACCGTCAGAAGAAGACATCGCTGAAGGGCGACAGTTTACTGATTACTGATTTGTTTATTTTTGTTGATAGGCTGTGTGCTGACATTGGAAACATGTAAGGACTAACCACTAGCTGACCCAGTGTACTGTAGATGTAAGCCACTCGACGTGTCTGTCTGGCAGCTGTCCACAGAGCCATCCCAGCGGGGTGAGGAGCTACCCGGGAGCCCTGCCCTCTCTGTCCTGGCTCACCACCGTGGACATACCCAGGCTTCAGCAGATGGCCACGGACAGGCAAGCCTTTGACCGCACAGCAGCCTGGAGCAGTGCCCTCCCACACAGTGCCCTACCACACAGTGCCCTCCC
>JACXGK010002357.1:0-44327 GCA_016801125.1 Novumbra hubbsi | reverse complement strand
AAAGCGCACTCACACCCTCACACAAAACGCACTCACACCCTCACACGCAATGAGTTCACGCACTCACACGCAATGCACTCATGCACTCACACACAACCCAGTCACACACAACACACTCATACCCTCACACACAATGCACTCACACCCTCACACACAACGCACTCACGCACTCACACTCAACACACTCGCACCCTCGTACACACTGCACTCATTCACAAGGCACTCATACCCTCACACAAATAAACAAAGATCACATATTCCCACATGACTTGAAATATGACCTTTATTTCAGACCAGCAAAGCAAAATGAACACGGCTCTAAGAAATGAAATGATGGTCCCTCCCCTTAGCAACATGCAGAACGGTTATGTTGGAATAAACTACCACAACAATCATTATGGAAATGTAAGTATTGTTTGGTCTTTTTCCATCAACAACATTCTTACTTTCTACTTTCTAGATGTCCTGTCATCTTTCAGATTGCAGTATACCCAGGAAGTGATGTACCGGCCTCAGGGTACCCAGGAAGTGCAGTACCGGCCTCAGGGTACCCAGTAAGTGATGTACCAGCCTCAGGGTACCCAGGAAGTGATGTACCAGCCTCAGGGTACCCAGGAAGTGATGTACCAGCCTCAGGGTACCCAGGAGGGGGTGTGCCTTCTTTAGGTCATCAGCCTCTCCCTCCCTCCTGCTTCCCCTCCCCTCAACAGCCATCCTGCTCATATCGGGCCATTCAACAAGTAGCACATCCACCGGCTCTTTCAGAAATTTTCTGTGCCAAGACATGTCGACACAATCCATCACTAGTAAGCAATTTGAACAGGTCTTAATAAGTCTCTTGGCTTCCATTGTGTTCCCCCAGCATCCCCCCGGCAGCCTGTACAACAGCCCCTTCTACCATCACCAGAGCCGGTGTGAGCAGCGAGCAGCCAGCAGCGTGAACACCAGAAACCCCCCCAGCAACCAGGATCTGCTGAGACAAGCCCCTCCCTAAACCAATCTACTCCTACAGGTAGAACCAGCGAAGACATTGACGGTTGACATTCCACTGGTACAGTTCGCCACGGTCTGTAATGGCTGTCTCCACCAGCTGCCTGATCGCCGTGGCTCTGAAGACCAGCCACTCAGACAGCCTCCCGGTCATTGGGATCTACAGCTTCATGAAGGACCACTTCCCTTATTTCAAGGTGAGCAGCGATGAGATGCTGCTTCACCCGCGAGAGATTCCCCGGTCATTAGAGTTTAGGAATGGGGTCTGCCACACTGTAACCCGCACTGCATATAACTCGCATTTAACCCCCATGTAATTTGCATGTAATCCACGTGTAACTCGCTTGTAACCCCCATGTAACTTGCATGTAATCTGCATGTAGCTTGCATGTAATCTGCATGTAGCTTGCATGTAACCCCCCTATGTAACTCGCATGTAAAGCGCATGTAATGTAACTCGCCTATAACCCGCATGTAACTTGGATGTTACCCCCCAATGTAACCCGCATGTAATGTAACTCGCATGTAACGCGCATTTAACGCGCATGTAACCCGGTAGGGCGTTTCTTACCGATGGCATTTCCCCATCCAACAGATGGCGCCAGACAGCTGGAAGAACTCAGTGAGACACAACCTGTCTCTGAACAAGTGCTTTGTGAAGGTGGAGAAGAAGCAGGGAGGCCCCACCTCCTCCCCCCGTAGAGGCTGCCTGTGGGCCCTCAACCCAGCCAAGATGAACAAGATGGAGGAGGAGATGCAGAGGTGGAGGCGCAAGGCCCCGACAGCCGCCCGCCGCAGCATGTCCAACCCACGTCAGGCAGAGCCGCACGCCGAGACAGAGCACGGGATGACGCAATGTCACATGACCCGGGTAGTTAGAGCCCATGCTCTTGTCTTTCAGATGAGCTGGACAGGCTGATCACAGACCGGCCCGACAGCCGCCGCAGAAAGACCTCTGACCCCAGGAAGGGTTTCCCCTCCAGCGCCCTGAACCCCGCCCGCCTAGTAGATCCGGGCTCCCCGGTAACGGCACAGACCCCTCTCCTTCTTGCCGTCTCTCTCTCCCAGCAGGAGCCCTACGGACCCCAACGCAGCCTGTACTGCCTCCACCCTGAAGACACAGAGGCGGGCGCTCTGAAAAGCGGCATTGTGGAGTTGGCTGGTGGGTCCTGATGAAAAACCCAGAAACATTACAGCCAGTTTCCAATAAAAAATGTTGGGGGACACACCACCAGCTGGCCCCTCCCAACATGTTGCAGGCCGGAGGTCTGCTCTGACTGGCAAACACAGACGCCAAGGGGGACTATGGGAAGATCAGCTCAGTGTCCCACACTGTTAGCGTTGCCGTAAGAGAATCCAGAACCTTCCGTTACCTGACAAAATCTCTTCCCCCATTTATTGTCTGTGGTATTTTTTTACTGAGTCCTCTTTTTCTACCAAAGCGCTTTTTGGAGTGATCAAGTGTTTTGTTTGTGTGTGTTTGTTTTTCGCAATGGCACCTTATCTGTACGAGAGCTGGAGTCGAATGCTGGTTTATGTGACGATATGTAAACATCATTGGGGAAACTCATCTGTCATCTCAAGTCTTCTTGATTTTCTAGTGTGCACTAGTAAAGCGTGTCTCTTCTGCGGTACTCTACACAGGGTTATGACTGCAATGTATCTGTTTTCATTCTTGTTCCTTCCTGAGTAAAATCTCTAAAATGCCTCTTGATGCTGTGTCTTAAAACTTATTTTATTCTGTAATATAGAGGAATTCAACAATATATTCACAATATAATTTGTGTCAAGGTGTTACATGCTGTCAAGCAGATTCAGTTGTTTTAAAATAACAGTATACTCTAGGGCCTGCAATGTTTTTTCCATAAGTATTCTTAGATGCCACATTATATGGTTGTTGCTAAGGTCTAAAACCTTGAGACTTATCTGACCTATCGTCTAATATAGTGCAGGTTCTTCAACCGCTTTACTGTAATATCTACTATGTGATGTAAATGCACCATCTACAGACTGTCCAGGGCATTACAACAAAGTAGCAGTTTTCCCCCTGTACATACCTACACAAAGTACCATTTGTAAATTATTTTGTATAATCTGTCTAATGACAGTGGTACTCTTTGGTCGAGTATTAGCGAGTATTACGCCAACAGTTGATTGTTCATAAAAGTCCAACGATTTTAAGTTCAATGTCTTTTACGTTATTGTTAGTCTTTAGAAACTGGTTGTTTACAATTGAACTCCTCCCTCACCTGTCCCCGGGGGATTATTTTCTGATTGGCTCACTGACTGTAATTCGAGATATCCCACAGTAGGTTAAACCCAACAACACCTGAAACCAGGTTTGTTTGAGTTGCCTTTCCATCATCGACATGAACAAGTGGGGAAAAACATCTAAGATAAACTACCAGCAATGGAGGAATCCTGAAATTAGGTACAGTAAATACCAAAATCTCATGAACTGTATACTATTGAAGTTTTAAGGCTTGTGAAGGCTTATGAATAGGGAAATGACCTGAATACTTTGCATAGGAAATGTCACAATAGATTCCTTTGGCTTCTGTTTTTTAGATGGCGTAGTTGGAATAGTGTCAGAATGTGTGGTATTGATGTCTTGTAAGTATTGTCATTCCCTAGACATTTACAGATGGGCGACAAATGAAAGGAGAAATCTCCAGTGTCTCAGTAATGCTGGGCCATCAGAAGCCACCAGAACAATGAGCCTTGCCATCGATTCTACAAGTCTCTGGAACTCTGCTGCACGGATGGAAGACAATTCTTCAAAAAGATATTGCCTCATTTGTTGTTTTGATGACGGTTGGGGAGAGTGCAGTCTGACATGTCGGTCCAGAATCACCCATGTTCAATTGGGATGAGATCTGGTGACTGCGAAGGCCCTAGCATGTGATAACATGCTCGTACTCATCAAACCGCTCAGTGACCCATTATCATCCTGGAAGAGACCGAACAGTGAACCCTCTTATAAAGTCGTGTAGATCCTTTTCTCTTGCCACCTTGATCTAAAATCACCTGATCACCCGGGCCTCAGTGTTTTCTAACATTCCACAAAGTATGATAGAACGCATGCTACTCCTTAATTGTAGCATGCGATACGCCTGTATGGAAACATCTGCATTCGATATGTTTTTCCTTAAACATATCTGCTGCTTGTATCTCTGACAGGTGTACACCGGTTAGGGCGTGAATCCTTTAAGATGCACCTTGTCTGGTTTCAGCGTGGTGACATTTCGAGGCACAGGGGGGGACAGTCTGCGTTATGATCATGAGGACCAGTGTGGGGACATTGAGGTCTACGCCTTAGGAACACAGACCTGGAGCCCGGGGCAGCAGACTAGTCTCCACCCGTTACACACCAGACCCACTGAAGGTGTCGTACACTGTTTCTTGTTGTCCTGTCTCCTGACTGAACATTTGCTGTTCAGAATGATTGTCGGTTCTCGTTCAGAAACCAATGGATTTATAATGTTTTATACGGTATCAGAGGATGTCTCCCAAAGATTGAGAGGGATTTAAACCACGGTTGGTTCCATTTACCTGTTATAGTCAGTTTACATGTATATGTTGATATGAGAACAAGCTATATTTTGCAACATTATGTGTACTATGTTGGTTATTTGAATGTTACCCAAATTCTCAGTCAATTAACACTTATTAAACACCAGCTTGCCTTGGTTACACAACAACCAATCAAGAACTCCTAACTAGAAACATTCTTCTGACATCATCATTCAGCTCTTGATAGTGCATGAGAGCTTGTCAAATTGTTAGATTAGTAAGCATATCTGGTCCTAAAGCTCAAGCATTTGCTGTTCTGTTGAAGAAACATCAGTATGCATGGGTACGTTTGTGAACACTGGTTAATGCAGATGGACGACAAGGACTTCCATTGTTACCGGCCAACTCTTTCTCTTGATCCCGTAGATACCTTCACTGTGGAGGACGCTGTGGAGGCCATTGGCTTCGGACGTTTTCAGTGGAAGCTTTCCATCCTCACTGGACTGTCATGGGTGAGACGGTGGTGGGACTCCGACGACAGACGTGAGCATGAATCAAAGTTGTGGGGAAACAGCCCGTTCTGTTTGTCTGTTGTGAACAGATGGCGGACGCCATGGAGATGATGATCCTCAGCATCATAGCGCCTCAGCTACAGTGTGAGTGGAGGCTGCCTGGCTGGAAGGTAGCCATGCTAACGGCGGTCAGTGTCATTCTGTCACCTCAACGTCCTCTTTTTGGGTCCCCCATAAGCCTGGAAATGTAGTTTCCATAAATATGGAGCATATGAGCCACATTGTGTCTTAGCACCAGCTGGAACCAATACTAAATCCTGTACACATAGTCTTCTTTGTGGCGATCAGTAACGTGTAACTTCTCTCTCAAAAGGTGGTGTTCATTGGGATGATGTTCAGCTCCACCCTATGGGGAAACATAACGGATAAGTACGGCAGAAAAGTAGTAAGTGTCAGTCGGCAACTGTTTTCCCCCCGAGGGCCCGGGGTTCCGCGTGTTTCTGTGACGGTGTCGTCTGTGTGGCGAACAGGGCCTGACGATGAGTATGGTGTGGGTGCTCTACTATGGCTTCCTCAGTGCCTTCGCCCCGGACTACGGCTGGGTCATGGTGCTGCGAGGCCTGGTGGGCTTCGGCCTCGGAGGAGCCCCGCAGTCGTGAGTGCCACACCCCGTCACACGTAGCGGTAAATCTGCTGTCTCGCGGTGCCACAGTAGAAATTACCGACTATTAAACAAGACTCGTAGAAACAGCTAACCTCCTAGGTCAGTGTTGGGCCCAGAGCTGTGCTACATGTGTTATCTGCAGTGTGTTATCAAGCTGAACAGACTAAACACATAGTTGCTGTGGAACGTCCGCATTCTCTCGGGACAGTTAGACCTGTGAAGAAAGCAGCACAACAATAACTATTTAATACGGAACAAAACGTGTATTTATAGCACTGAGTCGGAGTGATAGAACTGGTTCCAGGCACAGCGATTCAGAAACGGGAAACACAGCCCTTTGTTATTCAAATACTGACTGCAAAAGTTGTTTATGTTGTAGTGAAACGGATTGTGAAACCTGTTATTTGATAGCGAACGTAACAAACACTGATGGTTTCCAAGCCACCTATTAGCGGTATAACAGCCAATGTGGTGCTGTTTGTAGTACTCGTATCACTATATATGCAGTAAAAGTACTATGGATTTTCCTTTCAGAGTGACATTGTACTCCGAGTTCCTGCCAATAAAGTCAAGGGCCACCTGCATCATGTTGGTTGAGGTAAATAATTTCCACCGGCCTTTACCATCATTCATTCAATCTCATGAGATGATCGACTAGCTCAGCCATAGTGTACAATAACCACCGTCTAATGATCCTGTGGTCAGATATTCTGGGCCCTGGGTGCCGTGTTCGAGGTCCTCCTGGCCGTCTGGATCATGCCTACCATGGGATGGCGCTGGCTGCTTGGCCTGTCCACGGCTCCCCTGGTGCTCTTCGTGGTCCTGGGTTTTGTAAGTGGCGCTGCGAGACGGAGACCTGCGGCGTGCGGTTCTGAGGCGGTAGACCCCTGAAGTGTGGTTCTGAGGCGGTAGACCCCTGAAGTGTGGTTCTGAGGCGGTAGACCCCTGATGTGTGGTTCTGAGGCGGTAGACCCCTGAAGTGTGGTTCTGAGGCGGTAGACCCCTGAAGTGTGGTTCTGAGGCGGTAGACCCCTGAAGTGTGGTTCTGAGGCGGTAGAACCCTGATATGTGGTTCTGTGTGTGCGGTTCTGAGGCGGTAGATCCCTGATGTGTCATTCTGAGGCGGTAAATCCCTGATGTGTGTTCTGTGCATGTGGTTCTGAGGCGGTAGACCCCTGATGTGTGGTTCTGTGCGTGCGGTTCTGAGGCGGTAGATCCCTGATGTGTGATTCTGAGGCGGTAAATCCCTGATGTGTGGTTCTGTGCATGTGGTTCTGAGGCGGTAGATCCCTGATGTGTGGTTCTGTGCGTGCGGTTCTGAGGCGGTAGATCCCTGATGTGTGATTCTGAGGCGGTAGATCCCTGATGTGTGGTTCTGTGCATGTGGTTCTGAGGCGGTAGATCCCTGATGTGTGGTTCTGTGCATGTGGTTCTGAGGCGGTAGATCCCTGATGTGTGGTTCTGAGGCGGTAGATCCCTGATGTGTGGTTCTGAGGCGGTAGATCCCTGATGTGTGTTCTCTGCGTGTGCGACCCAGTGGCTACCAGAGAGTGCACGTTTCCACGTCCTGTCGGGAGACCGGGAGAGTGCGTTGAGAACGTTGAGACGAATGGCCTCAGCCAACGGAAAAAGCCTGCCCGTTGGGGAGCTTATTACTGAACAACAGGTGTGTGTGTGTGTGTGTGTGTTGAATGTGATCTTCAAAGCATCCATTGCTCAGTTTTGTTTGTCTTCACAACACTGTATCTTTTCTTGTTGGTGAGGCAGGAGGATCGTGGCATGGTCCGAGATCTCTTAGCTCCTAAGTACCGCAGAACCACTCTTCTCCTGTGGTTTATATGGTAAGATGACGTTGAGCTCGTTATTCTGGTGTTCATTCTCTCCACATCTGGATTCAGACATGCCCAGTTCTGAACTTCAAAGAACCATCTGAAACCTTGAGTTGTGTGATCTGTGCTTGCGTATTTCTATGTCAGGTTTGCCAATGCCTTCTCCTACTATGGCTTGATCCTCCTAACAACCGAGCTGTTTCAGACCGGAGAGGTGTGTGGTGGTGAGTGTACCGCTGTGTGTCTGCCTAATACTCTCTAAAAGCTTCACATTTTCCCTTTTGAATGAACATTGAACAAAACAGTCTTTCAAGACAGCTCTTGTAGTTGCTTTTCTAGAACCTTTCACTAAACGGAAATATTTCAAAATGTCCAGTCATCACCCAAGGCGCCAAAACTGAACCAAAGTGTGACCTTGAATGCAAATACTTGACGAAAGAGGACTACAAAGACCTCCTCTGGACCACCTTAGCTGAATTTCCAGGTGAAAGGCAGTTAATGAAATTGACAGCGTATGCAATTTGGCAGCATTTAAAATGAATAGAAGCTTTTGGTTGTGCTGTCTGGGATATTCTGTGTATGTGCTGTCATGCCTCTTCATTTGTCTGTTCTGTCCATGTAGGACTTTTCGTGACGTTGTTTGTGATCGATCGGATTGGCAGGAAGAAAAGCATGGCCATGTGTTTCCTGATGTTCTCTTTGTGCATTCTCCCCATGTATGCTTGTGTTGGGAGGTAAGGACTCTACTTTGGCCAGGCCTGAGATGGCAGGATACTGGGAAATAAAAGGGCCTACACTTGATGGGTCTTTATAGAATCATTTAGCTGTGTGCTTCTCTATGGATCTATGGGGTTTTCTCAAAATGTGTTTGTTTGTGCATATTAATAATGCCGTGTTTGCTGCTGGTAACTCCTCCCTTCACATTTATGCCAACAGCATTGTCCTATATACAACTGGCCCTTCAGTGCCGAAGGGCCTAGCAGGCAAATGACTAGGCACAATTTGCTTGGAGGAAATGCCTTTTCTCAACTATCCCCACTTGATGTGGAATTGTTATGTCATTTATGACACTGCCATCCTCTTTGTCACTAGCAACTACTTCATCATTTGTCATCGCTGTATCTTTTAAACTGTGGGTTACTGGCCTTTTCTACATAAACAATGCCTGACTTGGTACCAGGTAAAGTCCCTTTAAGGTAAAGCTTTGTGTACCTCAGCACACTGTTGACCATCTGCTACTCCAATAATAACCTGCACTCTGGTAGATCTCACACTGGTCACCCTTCCAAACCTCTTCTGGCAGTCATTCATTAGTTTCCTTTTGCCAATAACTGAAGCAAACAGACACTCCTCACACCTTACTTAACAAATCGAGGTGTCTTGTTGTAAATAGTATGAATGGATGTTAACGTTTGTTACTTTGAAAGTGATGCTTCAGTTTATATCTTCTTGCCACTGACTGTCTGTCGCCTGGCCTTCATTGGAAAAGGGGAATTGGTTCTCCACTGACATAAATGGTTAACTTAAAATAACACTCAAATCTGTCTACAGAGTGGCTCTAACAGTCCTCATCTTCGTGGCGAGAGCATTCATTACTGGGGGATTCCAAGTGTCATATGTCTACACACCAGAGGTAAGCATTGTATATGTGTACAGTATCAACAGGCTCTCGCGGTCTTCCGTTTTTGTTGTTGAGGGGTATTTGAATGGGGTGTTCCCTCTCTCTCTGTAAGGTATACCCCACATCCAACCGAGCGCTGGGAATCGGGGCCTGCAGCGGGATGGCCAGGGTGGGTGCCCTCCTAACCCCGTTTGTGGCCCAGGTAATGGCACTGTTTTGGGGTTGAATCGGCGCAACGTCCTGCCCCCCTCGCGAGGACTCGGCTCCTCGGAGCCACTGAACTCCAGCTGTTCTGGCCTGTGCAGGTGCTGCTCAAGACGTCCGTTCACCTGACCCTGTCTGTGTACTGCATCTGCTGCCTACTGGCCGCGGTGGCCTCCATGTTGTTGCCCATAGAGACTACGGGGCGGGGCCTGCAGGAGTCTTGTACAACCGCAGGTGGTCAAGAGATGAAGACGACAAGCCGGGTGTCAAATGGCTCGGAGGCTCCTCCCACAAACACCAGCTATTGACCAGCCCCCAATGGCTGAAGAGGATGTGGGCTGGTGTTAGGAGGCATTGGTTATTTCCACTTTTCCCATGGATGCCACACAAATGGACGTTGTAGTTGAAGTTTAGGAGCGGAAACGCAACAGTGACGTCCTGGATTGGAAGAGCCTTCTGGTTTACAGCACCTTAGCAAGACTGCATTTGCACACAGACATTTTTTTTTTAATAGGACATTGACAGATTATTTATACAAATCGTATGTCTGTTAATGAGTTTTGGTATAATTATTTGATAAATTAAGAGAATAGACATGCAAATAAACAGTACCTATTATCTTCGTATTCTGTATTGTCATTCTCTGCAGGTGCTGCAGAGTATGTTTTGTGTAAACCTACTATTCCTTCCTTGAATTTCCCACTTGAGCAAATTTTCACAGTAATACTCGTAATAAATAGACTTTGGTTTCTGGGGAGAGTGATAGCCTAGTCTGGCCAGTGACAAAAAATAGTCACCTTGACGAGATTGGCCCAATGACAGCGCGCTAGCAAACCAAAGCAGCCAATCACAGCATCCGGCAAAGTGTCAGAACCGAAGCCCATGTCAATTCTGCTCCGCATGCAACCTACGATGTGTTTTGTTTGTCTGCATAATAAAATGTCTTATTACATAGAAGAACGAGATTGCATACTTGTCCTTACAACTA
Organism: Novumbra hubbsi; assembly: GCA_016801125.1. NCBI lineage: Eukaryota > Metazoa > Chordata > Actinopteri > Esociformes > Umbridae > Novumbra > Novumbra hubbsi. Next base: position 34,006 of record JACXGK010002357.1, on the reverse strand, counting down.
CTTACCAATGACTAAACAAAAACGAACTGTGCAGGATGAGCGAGGCGGAAGTGATGGATTTATAAGGATTGTAAAATCATAGGCAAAGAATATTTAATGCGATTCTGAGCATTTTCTCTTGCACAGGGACAATCTCGGCGCATCTTGTCCCAAAACAACGCGCCTTCCTTCCCCTGTTTAAAGAACTCCTCCTCCGTAGAAGTAGGCAGCCATGGCGCTGGTAACCCTGCAGCGCTCTCCCACCCCCAGCGCAGCATCCACCGCAAGCACCGCCACCACCAACGCGGGGGAGGTAAGTGGAAACGGTCAAGCGCGTGGGATATTCGCTACGTAGGCAGCGCTGTGAAGGAAACGCCGAGGATGCATCCATACCCAGTTCTCTTATCTACTAGGCCCTGCATAGCAGAGGACGCTTTCAGTTGTCAGTAGATTTATTCAGATGTAGTGATAATGCATTTAACACGACATATGCCGTTTTGTATGGACATAATTAAATAAATGACTTTCTGGAATCGACCGCGTTTAAAAACCGGGAAATAGTCCGGCCAACGCCGTTAGATAGTAAACAAAATCTGAGCCGGGGATTAGTTACCAGAACAATGCATTCATTGCTGGTAGCATTTTGTGTCTGCCTTCTGCTTGTATGCTGTAAATATGTTTGTTTCATACCTTAAGGTACTTAAGAGGACTCTTTGCATTTTGCACGTTTTTTAAGGAATTTAATTTCAATCGCTAATGGTGCCAATTGTAATTAAGTGATATTTACCAACATTATGGTGAGATTTTGCTGCTGTACACCACTAGTGAATCAGGCCCAGGATGCTGCAGTTGCTACCCGCTCTTTTCAAGGTTTCAAGTCACTGTCAAAAACAAGGCTACTGTGGCAGGTGTGCTGATATTTCTAAACATATGAGATCATAGATAGTGTTATTGTAATGCCAGTAGAGGGCGCTGATCTACTATATTTAATGGCAGTGTATAGCACATGAAAATAATGTAAAGCATTAGCTTTATGTCCCATTAGGCTTGTTAAAACAACGTAGTAAATCTCTCCTTTATAAATAAGGCGTTTAGTCATGCATTTCCTTCAGGCCATGACTTTTAAAGGCAGGTGAACCCATCATGGCTTGAAATAAATCCTATCGAGACAGGCGCCTTCATGCCCAGACACACACACGCGGCTGACTGCTGCAGAAATGATGTCATACTAATTACATTATTTAAGATACTGCTGACGAAATTATTTGATGCTGAGTTGGTGACCTGCGGTAATCCTATATCAATATATTTGTGTTTCCCTAAAAACGATCTGAAAGACATTAGTAATTTGATCACTGAATTAATATTAGCAGTAGTGTTGTATAGCCTCTTCTACATAAGATCCACAGGTAAGGTAGTGATGTGCCGTTTTTGCACTATAGCATATCCAAAATCTCTTCAAGCTTCTTTGGAACACCAAGCACTTTATGCAGATCTTTTACAACAACCAACCTCAACCAATCTGTCCTCAGGGCTTTACTGTCATGGCTGCCGTACAGCAGGGCACATGCCTCACCTGTATTTAGTTACTTACATTCAAAGTACCACTTAGTAACGATCCCCTTACCCATATCTTTAAAGTAAAGGCTTGTCATTGATGACCCCTGCTGGAGAGGGTGATCCTGAGTCATTGGGTTGTGGTACCGTGAGGAGGTGTGATGTGGTACCGTGAGGAGGTGTGGTGTGGTACTGTGAGGAGGTGTGGTGTGGTACTGTGAGGAGGAGTGATGTGGTAATGTGAGGAGGTGTGGTACCGTGAGGAGGTGTGGTGTAGTACCGTGAGGAGGTGTGGTGTGGTACCGTGAGGAGGTGTGATGTGGTACCGTGAGGAGGTGTGGAGTGGTACCGTGAGGAGGTGTGGTACTGTGAGGGGGTGTGGTACTGTGAGGAGGTGTGGTACTGTGAGGAGGTGTGGTACTGTGAGGTGTGGTACCGTGAGGAGGTGTTGTGTGGTACCGTGAGGAGGTGTTGTGTGGTACCGTGAGGAGGTGTGGTGTGGTACTGTGAGGAGGTGTGGTACTGTGAGGTGTGGTACCGTGAGGAGGTGTTGTGAGGTACCGTGAGGAGGTGTGATGCGGTACCGTGAGGAGGTGTTAATGGGAGGAGGTTAATGGGAGGAGGTGTGATGTGGTACTGTGTGACGACAGGCTCATTCAAGGGGCCTGGTTGGTGTTTCTACAGGTCAAACCACAGTGAGAAAAACATGTCTTTGTCTTGCAGGACGTTGGGAGTGATGATGACCGGAGAGCCAATTTGAGGTAAGTGGCTATCCATACCACCCCCTCCTGTTCTCTCCTAAGTATAACAGCCTCTGTGCCAACTTGCAAAATATCTATGGGCCACAATGTCCAGCTGTGTGCGTGTGCGCGTCTATATAAATGCACAGTATAACACCAAGTCAGGGAAATTAATCAGTCCAGTTATGAAGCATAAGACTGTGAATCAATGTCACCTGTTTTGGTGCAAATGAAAGTGACACCAGGAGCGCTGAAGAGGCAACATCAAGACAATCCCCATAAAGGGAATGGTTTTGCAGGTGGTGGCCACAGACAATTACTCTCTGTTTATCCTTCCTGACTGATTTTTCTTTAGTTTAGTGTTTTGCTATTGTCCTTGTCACTACTGGTCGCTTGAAGTGGTACTAGCAGGCCATTCGGGGTTGCAAAGGCAGTCCAGCTCCTCAAAGATGGAACATTCATAAGTGCCATTGCAAGAAGGTTTGATGTGTCTCCCAGTACAGTGTTGAGCATGGAGGAGATACCAGGACACGGGCCGGTACGTGGGCTGTTTGGTACCAGGTTGAAATCCTCAGACCCATCACATCTGGTGCCGTGGGCCCTGGGTTCCTCCTGGTGCAGGACAATGCCCAGCCTCATGTGGCCGGGGAGGTTAGGCATTTAACGTTAACATGCATAGTGTTCACTAACTATTATCTAAACATTAGCTCAACTCCTTGATTAGGGCTTACAGAAGAAGTAAAATACATTTAAATGCATTACAGTTCATATAGAGTCCCTGTCAAGGGACCCCAGTTCTCCAAAGTAGGGCTAGGAAAAATAAGAAGAAACTTTGTTCAGCTGTATTGTCTGATGCTCTGTAGCACAGATGGCATTCGCTTCTCAGCTAGCAGCAGGAAGTGATGTCACGGGGTTGTGCCGAGTCTGGTTTCATTCTAAATTAGACCGTCAGAGTTTCTTGGTCAAAGAGAGAGGTGATAAGGGCTCAGTTCTCTTCTCTAACCTAAAAGGTTGCGGCCTTTCACAAAGTCTTGTAGACATGAAAGACAGCGTGTGGGCGAGGTTGTAACATTAACATTACTCAGGATTACATTCTTGGCGCTACAACTTAGATAGAGGGGAAAGTGACATTTTGAAGAGTCCGTTTGGCATTGGACAATCCCACTTCACATTGGAACTTCTCTTATTCAAATGGCCATACTATGTCATTCTAGCAGAAGCCTGTTCCACTTTCTCCCCTTCAGTAGGCCTTGGTTCCCACAGCATATTTCCTACCTCCAGCAGCCAGAAAAACAATGTACCACACAGGGTTTGTTGCAACGGCCAACGAGAGAGTGGACCCCATGACTGAAGGGGTGTGTGGTTGTGTTTGTATGTGGGTTTTCTTATTTGCGCTGACATATCTATCCTTTGGATTGAATAAGTCTTCACCCCCCCCTTGAAATGTGCGATATTTCACTGTATTACATAGTGGGAATGAAATTGAATCATAATTTTTTTTTTGTAATAGATGTATGCCAACACAATTATTTATTTTTTTAAATATAATACCTTAAGGTTAAATATTGAAAATGCATTAATATTCACCTTGTTTGTTTAGGCAAGTCTAAATTATTTAAAATCTTGCTTTACAAATCACGTTGCTCTAAAATAATTAACAAGGATTTAAATTTTTAAGTGCCTTATTTTGATTGTATCAATCCCAGTTGCTATATAGTGTCACAACTTTTTTTCCGCCCTCCAAAGCGATTCCTAGTAAGTTAGCTTTCTTTGGGAGAATACTAAATTCATTCAACCCAGAAATTCCTGCTGTTCTGAATCTATTTGGCTAAAGAAAGGGCTTTTGTTGTTAGCAATTTTATTGGATCAGAACCTATTTACTCAGCTGACTTTGGTTTAAATCCCTCATGCCAATCATTTATATCGTAAGTGCTAAATGGCTAATAATAGATCATATCAATCATGTGCATGTAGGCACTTTATTATCTCACTTTGTTTTGACAAGTTTGGTTTAGGCAGAAAGAGAACATTTTGTTCCCTGAGTACTTCATCTCACTGTTTGCAATAACCTTTGGAGTGGGAGGAGGTTGGATTGTCAGAGACGTGATAGACATTCAGTCCATCAAGTTGCCATGTTTTTCGGGTGGAACTTTTTCTCAAAGATGTTTCAGTCCGATTTTCACTAAAGGCTCACAAACTGGGCTGTCCCATGTCAACATATGAGGCATCCCACCTGCTACTGGGAACAAATATATATTTATATAATTTATACAGTACCAGTCAAACGTTTGGACGCACTTCCCATTCAAGTGAATAGGTAAGAATGGGTTACCAAACATGTACCTGTTATTGCATAGTTGTGTATGTCAAGGCCAAGGCTACTGTTGCTATGATGGGAGAACTAATAATGGATCGACGACATTGTAGTGACTCCACAATGACCTTAATAGCTAGAGTAAAAAGAATACATGTACTACGTGTAATAAGTGTACCAAATAAAAATATTTAACTTATTACTACAACAAAAACATGAATGCAAGGCCTTGTATTTAGGAGAAATCCAAGCCCACTGAGTAACTGCCCCCATATCTTCAGTGTGGTGGCTGCATCATAAGAACAATATACTAGACATCAGAAAAGATTGGGGGTTTAATTTTTTATTTAAACTTTTGTATGCAGGGAATATATGTATATATATATATATATATATATACACACACGCACACATATACAGCACCGCATAGATATGAAGCAAACATTAATAAAAGTATTAACATTTAAACTGTCTTATAGGCGCCAGGGCTCTGCAAGCCATTCCATGAGTAGGGAGTATGGTGGTCAGAAGCAGGTTTTCCTAACTCAAGATTAAGCCCTTGGTATCTGTAGTACCAGCCAGTCTTATGAGCGTGGCCGATAACTGCTGTTTTTCCAATACATTTTTGAGGTGAGAAGTTTCTGCTAGACAGCCTAATGTACAAACATCAACCAATGTTTGGCCCTTCTGGAAATCTGTGATTCAAAGCTATCCGAATTGTACAATGATGCCTGTGAAGGTTTGCACCCGTAGTAAAACAGAAGGCTGTATGATAGATTGAGTCCAGAGGTTTCAGTTCTGACAATAAGACATGTCGATATAAAGCACGTCACCATAATCTAGCACTGACATGAAAGTGGGATGCACAATTTCATTTCTATTCTGAGCAGACAGAAATGATTTGTTTAATTTCTGACAGAAATGAAAGAAACTAATTTTCATCTTCAGCTTCGTTAACAACTCAGTAATTTGTGTTCTGAGAGACTCTAATCCCACCAAGTTCCAAGGTAGTTATGTTGGGGACACATTCTATGCAGCAATCAAAGGTAGTTATTGCAAACACTTTGATATGACTGTAAATACAGAGCCTTGGGAAGGTTTTCAGACCCCTTCACTTGCATTTGTTATGGACTTTCTTGGCCAAAAAACCCATCCCTAATGTGAACATTGCAAAATAAATGGTTATGTTAGATTAGCTATATATGGCAAAATGTACTGTCCATTAACGACAAAGTGTTGCAAAACATAGTTTTTGCGACCTAGAGGAGAGCCTCAGTTGTTTAGTCCATGACAGCACGATTGGCTATGTCCCGCTTCCTACTAACCAACCGCTGATAAAAAACGTCCTTGGGAACCACTGATGTTTTTTGAGGTTCACACAGAGTTGAATATGCCAGTCAATTGTTCTGCCTTTCCTTTGGCTGGGTAACTATTCAGGGCTTTTTCTGGGATCCTTCATGTCAAACCGCCTCCACTCAAAAGGCACACGCTTTGTAGACCGAAGCTTTGCAGAGCAAGATTCCAAGCCACCCAACCCAGCCAGCGCAAAATGTTATTGAATGGCGCTTTTGTGACGCAAGTGTTGAAGGGGGAGTTGCTGACTGCTCGCACTGTGTGTGCTGTGAGGAGAAGATAAGCTGCTGTTACTGATGGTTGTCGGTAGCAAGAGCACACGGACAGCGAGCGGAGCTGAGGAGAAGTTTGAAGCCTGATCCTCACAAACCCAGCCGGACAGGAGGGAGGAACTGGACCGAGGCAGGATACATGATCAGACCATTTGGACCAGATTGTTCTGCTTTTTTTGACGGGGGAGAAAGAAACCCAGGGCAGGTCTTGGAGTTGTGCTTTGGCCGCCGAAAGTGTTTTTGAGGAACAAAATGCTTGTGGACTGTGTTTGTGCAGACGAGTGTGCTATAAAGGTACCAGTGTGGAGGGCGTTTTGTGAGGAAGCCAGTGAGAGCAGAGGACTGAGGGGACTCTGGGGGGGGAGACCCAGTCACAAGCAGAGGACTGAGGGGACTCTGGGGGGAGAGACCCAGTCACAAGCAGAGGACTGAGGGGACTCTGGGGGGAGAGACCCAGTCACAAGCAGAGGACTGAGGGGACTCTGGGGGGGAGAGACCCAGTCACAAGCGTCAGGATGCGTCTTGCGGCGGAGACCTCACAGGAAGCCATGCTTACCATGCTGCCACGTTATGTGGAGAACGCGGTTCTCACCCAGAGAGAGATCTGCCGAATGTAAGTAGCACACCCTCCCGCCCAGCACACCATCCCGCCCGGCACACCATCCCGCCCGGCACACCATCCTGCCCAGCAGAGAGTCCCCTCAAAGGGTCTGGTGAACAAAAGGTCTTGTGACGGATCCACTCTGTCAAGACTTGGCTTTGTGTGATGGCAGAGCAAGAGAGCCTGTCTGTTAACAAAGCCTGTCTTTGTTTTTACTGGTCAGTGCTATGGTCAACGAATGGCTAGCTCTGTTCCTCCTATCAGTGTTATGGTCAACGAACGCCTAGCTCTGTTTTCCCTGGTCAGTGTTATGGTCAACGAATGGCTAGCTCTGGTCCTCCTGTCAGTGTTATGATCAACGAACGCCTAGCTCTGTTCCTCCTGTCAGTGTTATGGTCAACGAACGCTTAGCTTTGTTCCGCCTGGTCAGTGTTATGGTCAAAGAACGTCTAACTCGGTTACTCCTGGTCAGTGTTATGGTCAACGAACGCCTAGCTCTGTTCCTCCTGTCAGTGTTATGGTCAACGAACGCCTAGCTCTGTTTTTCCTGGTCAGTGTTATGGTCAACGAACGGCTAGCTCTGTTTCTCCTATCAGTGTTATGGTCAACGAACGCCTAGCTCTGTTTTTCCTAGTCAGTGTTATGGTCAACAAACGGCTAGCTCTGTTCCTCCTGTTAGTGTTATGGTCAACAAACGCCTAGCTCTGTTTTTCCTGGTCAGTGTTATGGTCAACGAACGCTTAGCTTTTTTCCTCCTGGTCAGTGTTATGGTCAACGAACGTCTAACTCGGTTACTCCTGGTCAGTGTTATGGTCAACAAACGCCTAGCTCTGTTCCTCCTGTCAGTGTTATGGTCAACGAACGCCTAGCTCTGTTCCTCCTTTCAGTGTTATGGTCAACGAACGCCTAGCTCTGTTTTTCCTGGTCAGTGTTATGGTCAACGAACGGCTAGCTCTGTTTCTCCTATCAGTGTTATGGTCAACGAACGCCTAGCTCTGTTTTTCCTAGTCAGTGTTATGGTCAACGAACGGCTAGCTCTGTTCCTCCTGTTAGTGTTATGGTCAACAAACGCCTAGCTCTGTTTTTCCTGGTCAGTGTTATGGTCAACGAACGCTTAGCTTTTTTCCTCCTGGTCAGTGTTATGGTCAACAAACGTCTAACTCGGTTACTCCTGGTCAGTGTTATGGTCAACAAACGCCTAGCTCTGTTCCTCCTGTCAGTGTTATGGTCAACAAACGCCTAGCTCTGTACCTCCTGTCAGTTTTATGGTCAACGAACGCCTAGCTCTGTTCCTCCTGTCAGTGTTATGGTCAATGAATGCCTAGCTCTGTTTTTCCTGGTCATTGTTATGGTCAACGAACGCTTAGCTTTGTTCCTCCGGGTCAGTCTAATCGTCGTCAACTGCTTAGCTCTTTTCCATCTGGACATTCCTGAGTCCAGGGGAAATGGATCTTTTAACCTGCTGTTGGTTAGTGCCTTTAGTACTGGTGCTAGGGTATTCACAGCAGACCGTCCCTGGAGTAGATGAAGAAATAATACAGTGGTGGACACAATCTGCATTCCTAAAGGTCAGCAGACCTAGCCCCTTATACTGTCAATTAATCATCTGAGGCAAATATTTAATCAAGGAAAGGTCTTTAAAGTCTGCTGACATTTACTTAGTGATGAGCTCAGAACGTCTTTCCTTGCTGGTCCCTGAACCTTAGAAAAGCAATCATCATCCATCCCAGTCTGTTACTTGGTCCTAATACAGCTCTGTTCCCTGATCTCCTAGGGTCATTGGTCTCCATTCCTGGTTTTAGAAAAAAACAGCCTCACTCGTTGATATGGGAGGAGTATATTTAGGGTTAGACAGTTAATTGAATCACATCAGCCGTCTAAAGCAGAACATTGTCGTTTTACCTCTCTGAAGTAAACCCACTGAGGGGGGATTGAGTAACATCTGTTGAGCGGTTTTGTCAATGGAACCATACTACATGGGAAGGAGACACCGCAGGCGGGGAAATGGGTTTTCCAGTCGACTCTGGTCCAGAGTACAGCTCCTCAGTACCATAGCTACACTGTACTTACAGTGCAGTGAATTCATTGAGATGATCTCTGCAGCCTTCTACCAAAACAGCATTTACTTTCATTCATGTAATTAATGTTTCTCTGTGTTAGAACATGGAAGTCTGACAGTCCTCTTCCTCTGTTTGCGCGTTTCAGCCTCAGCGAGAGCTTCTTCATGGTGAAAGGAGCTGCCCTTTTCCTACAGCAGGGTACCAACGCACAGGGACCTAAAACCCCGACACACCACAAACACGCAGGTAAATATACACACCTTGTATGCACACCACCAACACGCAGGTAAATACACACACACACACACAAACGTATACACACCTTGTATACACACCACAAACACGCAGGTAAATATACACACACACACACCGCAAACGGTGCCAGGTCAGACCGGGTCATTTTGCGAACGTTGACGGTTGAACCGATGTTTCACACCGGATTCACTAAAGGATAGCCAGGACAGTGCCCTCAAGCCAGGTACTGCTTTCATCCTTGGATCTATTGTCAATGTAGGTACTGTCTGTGACCAAAGAGCCTGACCGGAGCAACCTGGTTTGGTCCTGGCGCCAGTTCCACGCCCGTTTGTTCTTCAGAAACGTGATTTGAAAGGGAGGAGCCGAACCCGATCAAATGGGTCATTGTGGGGCCTCCGCTTGTTTGATTTCCCTCATGGAGATGTTGCATAAGCTCACCAAGCTGGAGGAACGGGTTTGCAGCCAGCTGACCTTTGTGGTGTACGTGCACGTAGACATGTGTCGCCTCGTAACCGGGTTGTTGTTGAGAGTCGTTAGTCCCAAGCACACCCCTCCCCTCTCCTCCCCTGTAATATTGCGACACGAATGTGAGGCGTGCACCCGGTTTCCTGTCCACCCGTAGCGCTGAAAGAACTGCCAGGTGTCCGTCCTTGTTTTTAACGCATCGGATGCGTGGTTGAACCGGTCGAGCCGAGGGTTGTTCCTCGGTTGTGTTCATGTCCTGTCATGGGAGGTTCAGGCTGCCGTGTGGAACTTTGGTACTGGGGTTTTGCTGGGGCTGGCGTTGGATCGTTCAGGTACTCTTCTAAACTGATGCCTTCATAGCCGAGCAGGACATAGTTATTCGGCGGTTGGGTAGATTCAGTAGCTTCGACCTGGATCCCAAATGAAGTGGCTGAATTAATGCTAGTTTTAACTCTGTCATTCCCCCAGGTGACTTACCTCAACACCTGCAGGTCATGATAAACACCTTGCGCTCTGAGGACCGCATTAAGCTGGTGAGACAAATCCCCATGAACACACGTTGCATCCATTTTGATTTAACTCTAAAATGCTGTTGGGTGAACTGCTCCCTCCCGCTGTAACCCAGGCTGTGCGGTTAGAGAGCGGCTGGTCTGACCGCGTGCGGTACATGGTTGTGGTCTACACCAGTGGGCGCCAGGACACAGAGGAGAATATCCTGCTAGGGATGGACTTCATGGATAAGGACAGGTGCCTGTCTATCCTCCTCATCTAGCAGTAATACAGGCTGTACATTTCATGCAGTAATAATTCACTTTTAATTCACTTTGCTGTATTCCCAGTAAAAGCTGCACTATCGGGATGGTGCTACCTCTCTGGAGCGATACCAAGATACATTTAGACGGAGATGGGTAAGCTCTACTCTTCTTCTGTTACATATAACTACAGTTGATTAAGTATTTACCCCCCCCCCCCCCCCCTTTGACGTGCTACACTATTTCAGATGTTTTGCATTGTTGTTGCATTAGAAGAAATCCATCCGTAGTTTTTTGGGTGGGGTATTCACCTATCATGTTTGTAGTGTGTCGGGGAAATCATCTTAAAACTTATTGTAGCCGTTTAAATCTGGTGGACAAAACCAGAGATCTGTTTTTCAATAAATAACTACGTTCAAACACTTTGTGTTGACCACTTACAAAATAAAATCACAATTAAACTACAATGACACTATGAAAATCACTGTGTGCCACATGAGTTCTTGCTGATCTGTTAGAGTCCACCCCTCTGTGTGCTAAGGAATGTTCCATTGGCTGTGTCCTGTATAGCCCAATGAAACACTGTTTGTGAAACCACTCTCTGATTCTCTCGCCATGTCTCTCTCTTTCTCTCTATTTCCATGTCTCTCTCGTTCTCCTTTCTCTCTTTCTCTCTATTTCCATGTCTCTATGTCCGTGAATCCAAGCTAATCCATCCTCCAATATTGTTTGCCCCTCAGAGGATTCAGTGTGACCACCGGAGGACGATCGCATGTCTTCAAGCCGGTCTCTGTGCAGGCCATGTGGTGAGTGTCTGCTTCTTGTTTTGATGCGAGGCTGTGTTTGGGTTTAGAATATTATGGTCTGGTGACCTTATGTTCATTGAAGCCATAGTGTCTCTGTTTATGGGAACCACGGTGATTTACAGTCTTGAGCTTGTTGCATTGGTTACATTTTAAGTTCAATGGAAAACTGTAAACTGTTAGTGGAATTATCCAGGCTTGGGCCTTTGATGCCGAAAAACAACGCAGACAGTTTTGAGTGCCATCTGCTGGTTAATATGTGTCAGTACCACTACAATTTGAATGGACATTGGTTTAAGTTCTCTAGAATCTCTTAACTTCATTTGAAAAGCATCTCTGTGTCATTATGAGTCAATGGTCAACCGTCAATGACATTCCTTATCAGCAGCCTCTTCAACCTGTGTTATGTCTCAGCTGCCTCTTCTACCTGTGTTATGTCTCAGCTGCCTCGTCTACCTGTGTTATGTCTCAGCTGCCTCTTCTACCTGTGTTATGTCTCAGCTGCCTCGTCTACCTGTGTTATGTCTCAGCTGCCTCGTCTACCTGTGTTATGTCTCAGCTGCCTCTTCTACCTGTGTTATGTCTCTGCTGCCTCGTCTACCTGTGTTATGTCTCAGCTGCCTCTTCTACCTGTGTTATGTCTCAGCTGCCTCGTCTACCTGTGTTATGTCTACCTGTGTTATGTCTCAGCTGCCTCTTCTACCTGTGTTATGTCTCAGCTGCCTCTTCTACCTGTGTTATGTCTCAGCTGCCTCGTCTACCTGTGTTATGTCTCAGCTGCCTCTTATGCCGGTGTGTCTTCAGGTCGGCCCTGCAGATCCTCCACAAGGCCTGTGAGGTTTCTCGCAGATACAACTACTTCCCTGGGGGCATGGCGCTCACCTGGATGGGCTTCTACGAGAGCTGCATCGCCTCGGAGCAGAGCTGCATCAACGAGTGGGACGCCATGACTGACCTGGAGACCATGAGGCCCGACTCGCCAGCCATGTTCGTCGACCGGTGAGACCTCGGCCATGCGAGTAACGTTTACTTTCGTTGATCGGAGCTTTTCGGTTACTGAGACGTCCATTACGGTGGTAACCAGACAGGTTTTTTTTGTGTCAAAATGGGATTGATCGCCTTGGCAATGGACTGATATGTCTCGCAGGCCAACAGAGAGGGAGAGGACGGAGTGTGCGATCAGAGCCAAACTACGCAGCATCATGACGTTCCGGGACCTGGAGAATGTCACCTCCAAGGAGGTAGGATGCCCGCGCTCAGTCGGGAGGCTTCGTAGGGCCACGCGGATTCGTCCAATGTGTCAGAACTCTGTACCCTGATCTGTCCTCCCTCAGATCAGAGTGGAGCTGGAGGAACATATGAGCTGTAACCTGAAGGAGTACAAGGAGTTCATCGACAACGAGATGCTTCTGATCCTGGGCCAGATGGACAAGGCCACACTCATCTTTGACCACCTCTACCTGGTCAGAACCTTTCTTGACATCCTCTACACCTTTAATTCGTCATTGTGTCACGGGAAAACACACCACCGTCTGTGACTGGGACAGTAGTCTGACCTCCGTAATGTGAGTAGGGCAAATGCTCATTCCTGCGTGTTTGTCTCCAGGGCTCGGAGTGGAATGCCTCTAATCTAGAGGAGCTGCGGGATTGTGGGTAAGCGTGTTTTTTCATTAACACTGATCTCTATCCTTCATCGCAGATGTGTGTAGACCAACATGTCATACTTGGCCTTCGTTAACCAATGAAAAAGCCAGGAGAAATTCCCTGCACTATGTCATGTAATAAAGCATGTCTATAACCACAAGCCAGGGTTTACAGGCACAGTATTACTATGTATTCCAATGCCGAGGTCGGTAGGTACATGCCCCCCCCGAGACCCACCGCAGTACCGCAGGAACCTTTTGACGGGGATTATTCTTGCCACAGTGTGAGCTACATCCTAAACGTGACCAGGGAGATAGACAATTTCTTTCCGGGCACCTTCTCCTACCACAACATCCGGGTGTATGACGAGGAGACCACTGACCTTCTGTCGCACTGGAACGAGACGTACAACTTCATCGTCAGAGCCAAGTGAGTGTCTGCTTCTCAATCTACTGAAGCCCAGCCCTCCAACAGCCAAACCATAAAACGCACGCACACCCAAGTTAAGACACGTTGGCACCCTTGAGTAAATCAGTCAGAATTTGGTCTCAAACGTAAAGGGGAGTTGTATAAGTTGTATTGTGTTGAGACTTGATAGGACAACATTTTATTTTTTACCTCAGGGCCTGGTTCCTCTCTGGGTTTTTATTTAGGTTTTGCCCCTTTTACTGAGGTGTTCCTAGCTGCTGGACATCAAAGACATTGTTGCTTGCTCATGGGGATTTCAGGCTGGGTGTTTCGTAAAAGCACTCTGTGTGACAACCGCTGATGTAACAAAGGTCTTTCAAAAATACAATTGATTGATTGGTTCCATCTAACCCATCCTACTGCCCCGCCCACAGGAAGAACCAGTCTAAATGTCTGGTCCACTGTAAGATGGGCGTCAGCCGCTCCGCCTCCACCGTCATAGCGTACGCAATGAAAGAGTACGGCTGGAGTTTGGAGAAGGCCTACAACTTTGTGAAGCAGAAGAGGAGCATCGCTCGGCCCAATGACGGTTTCATGAGGCAGCTTGCAGAGTACGAGGGCATCCTGGATGCTAGGTGAGACGGCATAACATCGGGGGTTTGGAACCAGCTGTTCTGCCGTCACTGGTCAGGTGGAACATGACCTCTGTCTAGACAGGGTCAGCCATACTTATATCTACAGTAGTATAATGCCACCCCTGTCTCCTGCAGCAAGCAACGTCACAACAAGCTGTGGAGGCCCGAGGGTGGAGAGGACAACCCAGACGAGGCGTCTGGCCAGTGCTGTGGTGGCGGGGAGACCCCGGTGGAGGATGAGGCCTGGGGCGGTGAGGGCTGCGGGGCCTCGCCCTGCCGAGTCATGGGCCTGGACGTGGAGCCGCTGGACCCCCTCAACTACAACTACTACTTCAGGCGGCTCTCGGACACGGCCCTGGACAGTGAACCGTCCACCCCGGTCCGCGGCCCTCCCCTGCTGGGCATGGAGAGGGTGTTCATCGAGATCGAGGACGTGGAGCGGGACGCCCTCCTGGAGGACGAGGGCTTCCCCATGGCCCAGCTGGCCCTGCCCGGGGAGGGCACCGCCGCCCAGACCTGCGGGGGGCGCCTGGAGCCCCTGGAAGACATGAGGCTGCGGCTGGAGTTCAGCACGGTGGAGGAGGAGGACGAGGAGGAGGCGCAGAAGGAGGAGGCAGAGATGGCGGCCCTGGCCCGGACCCCCGCAGGGGGAGAGGCGGAGGATGACGCCCGGAGGGAGCAGGTGAACGTGAACCGCTTCAACAACGAGAACGCCAACAACAGCAACCGGCTGGCTGCCAAGCGCAGCTGCCCCGCCGCCTTCGACGTGAGTGCGCCAGGCCGGAGCCGTCGGTGCCCCGGGCCCCCCTAGGGGGCTAGGGGCCCCCCATAAAGGCTGAATGCAAAATGATGTAACCGACTTAAACCAGCACCAGAGCCTGACCATGCACCCCCCCATCTCCGTCTCTCTCTCTGTTTCTTCTGTTTAGGACAGTGCTAGCACAGGAAACCCGTACAAAGTGAAGCCCTCCTACCAGTCCTGTAAGGACTGTCAGCGCCTGCCACCAGGGCGGCGCTGTGAGCGCCCCTCCGGAGGCCGCACCCACCGCCTTAACCCAGCGCGCCACTGCGGGGTGGTCCCCACCATCTCCATAGACCCCCCCGGCACCCACTTTGCCAACAACCCGGCCCCCCAGTCCCCCTCCCTCCCGGCCACCATCGCACGGCTAGAGGCCTACCGCCAGCGCCTGGTGTCGCCCATGAGCTGCGAGGAGCTGCCCCGGGAAAGGCACTGCTCCCTGGAGACGGAGGACATGGACGAGCTGCACGAGGACGAGGAGGACGATGAGGAGCAGGAACCGAAGCCCGGCAGGGAGGCCGGGGGAGGTGCCGTCACGGCGCTCACTTTCATGAAGCTCAGCCTGGAGGGGGAGAGGCCATTGGGACAGCCTCCCGCCGAGGGGGTGGAGTTGCAGCTCTCCGGGGTGGCGATGGCGCCTCCCGGTGGCGAGGTGGAGGTTCCGCAGGAGGTCCTGGGCCAGCTACAGGGGACAGGGATGGGGCTGGTGAGGCAAAGAGCAGAGCAGCTGGAGAGGCTTTCGGGTCTAGCTGTTGAGGGGTCCCTCTCCAGGGCTGGGCTGTCTGAGCAGATGGACCTGAGCTTGGCGGTGGAGGAGATGGAGGTCGAGGGGGACACGGGGGACGCGCATTCTGACAACCCCTTCCACTTCGCCGGCTGTGCGGCCCTGGCCCCAGACCCCCAGGTGAACACTCCCCCTGTGCCGTACCCCGAGGCCTCGGCCCAGACCTGGACCCCTGTGTCCTCCCCTCACGGCTCGGCCCTCACTCGTAGCTCGAGCAGCGACAGCATCCACAGCGTCCGCGGTGAGCGTCCAGGCCTGGTCCAGCAGCGCGCCCAGGAGATCGAGACCCGCGTGAGGCTGGCCGGCCTGACCGTCCCCTCCCTGCTCAAGCGTTCCAACTCCCTGGCCAAGCTGGGAGGCCTCACGTTCTCCACCGAGGACCTCTCGGACCTGGCTGTAGATCAGGCCCAGCCGCCGTCCGCTGACCCGACCGCCTGCCTCTCCACACCGGGGCGAGGGGAGCCGTCCGAGCCCCAATCCAACCCCTGGAGCTGACCGGGTGTTTCCAGTGTTTGCCACCGGGACGAGTTCCATGTGTCTGAACACACGGCGTGTCAGTGCACTGGGAGCCGGGATGCTCCGGCCAGCTCGGCCGACGGCGTCCTGGGGACGAGTCTGGAGTTTCCCGTCTGTCTCCTCGGACATGCTGTCAACACGTTGGCTGGAAGAAAGAAAAAGCATAAGATCATTATTGTTCCTGTTATTTATGTACTGGTTTATCAATCCAAATAAGACCGGCGAACTTTTGGAGAACTGTTAAGAGACTCCCGAAGGAGCTCGATGAATGTGTGCGACTGAGCCTGTGTTTCCATTCATCTCCCCTCCTGACGGGTCCCTGAGCCGACTGACTGTTACACACCTGGTAGCTTTTCTTTCGTTGTGCCACCGAACAATAAGCTAATTATATGACGGTCACCAAGCCTCTTCAAGCAGAGCAGTGTTCTTCGGCCGGAACGCGGGCGTCCTCAACACACCGTTTTGCTCAGAAACCTGTAGACTTTCCCCTCTGCTCTTCCAGCCTCCCTTCGTCGAGGTTCTCGGTGTAATAATGTCTTGAGCCGTGGCCAGTCGTCTATTGGTGACGGTGTGGTGTCACGGCAGCACATCCCTGTTGTCAAAGCTTCCGCTTCGGCCGAGTGAAAGGGCTCGGATACTTGCTAAGGATTACGGGAAGGAACGCTGGGAGAGAAAAATAGTGAATGGAATCTTGTTTTTTTGGCATTCTAACTGGTATCACATAATATTCCTTAGGCAGATTAAAGGGAGCCTATAAACGTAGGTTCCGTTTAGCGACAGGTAGACTTTCACCGCTGGTGCGAAATGGCAATCGGTAGCGGTTCTATAATGTGAATTCGTCACCGCTCTGGCGGGGTGTGAAAGGATGTGTGGGCCACTGAACGTGTTTTGAGACTGGATTTCACAAAGCTCTCGTTCTCACAGATGGCCCTCCTCCTCTTCAGGCCGACCAGCTGTAGTCAAAGCCATACCATGTATATGACATCATGGCTTTTCTTCCATCATCTCTTCAGCACCCTTAAAATGCAATCTCATACAGTCACAGTGACCTGGCCCTTTAGCATTAGAGTGGACCTCTGTCTTCTACAAGCTAGTACTTCCTCTCCTCCCATTCCCTGTTTTCACGCTGGCGGTTCTGCTCTGTAGATTGGGCGCTTCACGAACCCTGTCGCGCCACAGCCAAATGGGACTACCATTCTGTGTACTGTTAAAAAAACCCTGATGTGTTGCCATACATTGAACAGCTAGTTGTTCCTTTTCCAGACCCGTGGGTTCCAAATGTGTCACGACAGTGTCTGATTAGAGCAGCACAGCCTGTGTGTTAGCGTGGGATTCAGCCGGATCTGGTCGTGGCTGAAGAAAGAACTGGCGTTTTTGAGCATCATGCGTTAGCATGGGAATGCTAACAGCAGAACGACTAGCAACCAAAACGGGTTGAGGAATTGGAACCAACCGCCAGAGCTCACTTCCACTTTCTTTGGGAGAAAAGATCACTGTAGTTCGTAGAAATGTACCTTACAGCAGACATGAGAAACGTTCAACACTATTTGTAGAGCAGAATCACGGTATTACAGCCTAAATCTGACTGCTGTTCAAACAATGTTTCCTTATCGTATCCTTTTTATCACTTAGAGTATTTATTTTGTACTTGTATTTATAAACTGGCACATATTATGCAGGGTTATTTGCGGCCAGCCTGAACTTACTTTGCCAAAAGGTTTGTCGTTATGCTTTGAAAGTAGTGTGTGTGTGTGTGTGTGTGTGTGTTTTTGTGTGTGTGCAGGCGCATACATGTTCGTAGAGGTTCTGACCATGGTTGTGATTTGGGAAGATCTGAAAGCTGTTGGCCAGTCTGAGCACTAAGGAACTGTTACCCCTTTAAAAGAGGGCGTCAATCAATGTGTTTCACTTGAACTGTACATACACTAAGCTGTGGCCATGGATACGGTATACGTCACGCAGCCGGGACTGTGCCTGATAATAGCCAAACAACGGACATGGAAACGACTCGTAATCAGCCGAGTATCTCTGCTTGGGTTACGCTGGTAACCGTGGTCAGGGTCGGAGTTGCAGGTGAAAGCAAATTGGGTTTAGCTTTGGGAGTTTGGCCACATAATCATGGATTGGGTTCTGTGATCAGTCAGCACTTAGTGGCTTTTGAGATACTGCACTGGATTCATTTGCCTGGGATTACTGGTGGTCAGTGATCAAACAGGTTTCATTCACAGATAATACAGTTATTAGATTTGTTTGGGATGACATTGGGATTGGCCCAACCCCCCCCCAGATGCAGATCATTTGGGTTTGTGCTTGATTCTAACCAACTGTTATAATGCATTTATGTGTCTACTATGAGCGTGACGTATCTTTTGACAACTGTTTCTGAAAGCTTACAGACCATCCTATATACCATATATAGAGTGGGGAGATATGGAGAGTTACTTATTTTCGGATATTGTGAAGTGGTTATAATGACATTATAAAAAGAAAATATTGCCGGGTTGTGCTCAATGGTATGTCTCGCTTATAGCAGTGACCCAGCTGAATTTGTGTTGGAGGACTGGAGTCTGCCAACATCTCAGTCACCACTGTCAACTCTTATAGCAGTGACCCAGTTGAATACGTGTTGGAGGACTGGAGTCTGCCAACATCTCAGTCACCACTGAAGCTATGCTTGAAACTGCTGCACTATGTTCAGCTTTTTGCGTCGTCGTTTTTGTTTTGCGTTTCTTTCTACACAAGTGCCTTATCTCTGGCCTTGGCTACGTCTGTCCTGGCTGTCTATGAAAAGGACACCTGACCTCTGCCTCCTAAATAAATATCCTAAAGCCCCTTGTCAGATGCATATTGAAGCACGTAGTTCACGCGTTGAGACGAAAGCCCTCATCAATTGCTAATGCTTGTTTTCTTTCATTGAGACCAAAGTCTTGGGGTTTCTTTATACAAATAGGCAAAAAAACGAAAAGATCTACATTCCCCTGTCACGGGTTCAACTGCCTTTACTGACAATCCTGAAACTGGTCAACGCGCTTGAGAGCGTGAGAGAGAAAGCTGGGTATGGAAACAAAGATGTAGGAAGAGGGGGAATATAACACACTTCATGTGTTTCCCCGATGTTCATTCCGTACCATAAACAAACATTTCTGGTGTTTTATTTATCCGAGGAGGCATTTAGTGCAAAACCTCTAAAACACATCATCATGCTGAGGCTGAGTTCTGTTGCATTGATTGTTTTGATAATATAATTATTACATTTTTTAAGCTATATGTTATTGTGTAATGCACTGTTTTTGTTAAAAGGATGTCCAGTCAATGTGTATCATGGAAATAAACAATTTCCTCTGCATATCCATCCGCTGGGCTGTTGGTCGTTCGTATTGCTCACAACCATCCAGGATACTACAACTAGACGCTAGTAGTTGGTTCCCAGTCTACTGAATCACATGACACAAGAAAACAAGTCGCAAAACTGACGTTAATCTGATGAGTCAAAGGAAAGCCAAATGAATTGGTTACATTATGCAGCCTGTTTGAAGTTTCCTCCAGACACACCGTGTAAAACATGTCTTAGTAGGGTTCTGTGGTCCCCACGGTACGGGTCTTGTTGCCTGACTGTCTTTCTAGGAATGGGAAGAAAACACAAACGGTCAGTTGCTGAGCCTCAGATAAAGGGAATATTTGTGAGAGATACGTTTGTTTTACAGGGATGTGCAAGGAGGGTCGGGGCTGTTGTTTCTCTCACAGTGAACAGTAGTGTCGGTTTGCCCTTCGGCTTTATTGGTTAAATGTACATGGCCGAAACATCTCTTATTGAGTTAGTCAAATCAAGTCAATCAGATATCACAAGATGTGCAGGAGGAGAGAGGAGACAGTGGAAGGAGTCCTTCCTACAAACAATCCTCTGTAGTCCATCAGGGTGAATGGCTAGACAAGCAGGCAGGCCGGCCGAATCCAAGACCCAGACTGGTGAGTGAGTGCCTATCTACCTCCATTCTTAATCTCTCTGAAGAAATGAAGCTGTACGTATGACGGAGATGTAGACTACTCAGAGTTTACATGGATTCAGAATGTTGGAACATATGACAAGTCGGCATACAGTGTTGCCTTTCCGTTAGACTAGGACTGTATAACAATGTATTTGGCTTCAAGTGAAGGCCGTCAGCTGATTTATTGCTAACAATGCATTATGGGTTTTTGAGGTGTTGTCAAATCTCAGGGAAATCTAGAGCAGAATGACAGGCGCATTTTTTTTCATCCATCTGTCAGTCAGCACTGAGCCTTTGTTATGTAACGCCAATGTAACTCCTGGCTAAAGGAACGGACACAGCCACTCACAAGCACGTCTTCAACCTCATTGCAGTAGATCCAAAGGCAACAGACTGTCCTGAGGTTGGCAGCAAAAGGCCAGTGGAGGTGTCTGCTTATTGTTTCATAGCTGACCACGTACAGTACCCTGTAACTGTTGGATTGGCACCGGAGTCTGCATAGCCGGTAACTGTTTGCTTGTTCTATTATTTGCCATTAAAATGTGTCCTACTGCACTTCATTTTAAAAGGGCTTGGGGCTGTTGTCATTTCCAAACAGCCTGGCCATATTTGTTCTTTGGGGGGATGATAATGATTCGTTCTCTCTGGGTCACACGCCTGTCATAAATACGTGTGTGCTCAGGTGAAGAGAGAGAAACAGGATGGCTGGAGGTAGTTGGGTGAGGCTGTCGCCACAGATGCCTCTCGCCGATGCCCGTTCCTGCCATTATAAGATTATACATCTTCTCAAAATAACCCTTTACATACAAGCTGAAAGGAATAGACTGTACATATCCGTCTCAAAATAAGCCTTTACATACAAGCTGGAAGAATGGACTGTACATATCTGTCTCAAAATATCCTTTACATACAAGCTGGAAGAATGGACTGTACATATCTGTCTCAAAATAACCCTTTACATACAAGCTGGAAGGAATGGACTGTACATATCTGTCTCAAAATAACAAACTGATGTGCTGTATTGATCGAATTATAAATGATGAAATCCAACAAATATAAAAACATTGTCTGGGGGACTTTCGGGCTACTAGAATAGTCTTTCCAACATGAGTGGCGCTGCACAAGGGGGTCGTCTAGACCTGAATAGATATGCCTAAAAAAAATCAGTGAGTGGCTCTCAGCACCACTTAAGCCTGAAATAGCTGTAGAAGCAGCAGGAAGGATTAGTGGCGCAGGGTCAAGAGGTTTGGTCACCTGTCTGTACACATTCACATGTCACTGCTGAATGAAACAGCGCCCGTCTGGAACACAGAATTGAAGGCTACAGTATGTCCCGTTTTGGCTTTCTGCCATAGGCTATTAACTATGTGTAGAGACACTGTTCATGCTGTTAGTAAATCAACACCATTATGAGCGTTGAAAAGGTATTGTTACATATGTGCTGTTAACCAGAGGGTGTCACGTTTCTCTTTCATAGCCCTGGATACTGTGCAGACATTTTGGATGGAGGTGCATTCCAAAAGGTGTTGCCGTGGTGTAAATGTCAAGGGTTCACTTCGCACAATAAACCAACTTCTGCCACATGATTAGTTGAGGTCATAATACTTCCCACAGTATGTTTGCTTGTTACCTAGAACTACAAACAAACACCATACCTCTTCAAAGCCTGGTAAGCTTTGTTCTTGAATAATCTCCCCTCACCTGTTGAACATCCCTGTCCTGACCAGGTCCTGGACAAACCAGTTCAAAGGTCAAAGCCCTTGTGACTCTGATGTCTCATTCCAGCGGACTTTTCCCTGGTCATCGTTGTCACAACAACCATAAACAATCAATGGGTATTGAAGGGACATGGACAGTTTTATTCTGTTTAACAGCTGTATTGTACTATTCTAAAGAGTGAAATACAACCTTTCTCTTACTGTAAATGTGACATATAAATACATATACATAGCCATGTGTTTATTTTCAATGGAAAATGGACATCAGTTTGTCGTGTCCTCGTGCCAAACAGCCCCCAGTGTGTGACCTTGGCACCTGCCTGCTGAATGATATATTCTCCCAGTTGTCTTTCCTTTCTGGCCCTGTGACTCACTGACAGCAGTGAAAACCACTTTAATAATAGCACCACAACATTCCTGCAGGACAGAACGAGGAGAGTTAGAGAGTTCGCCGAGGGGTGGAAGGGAAATATATGGGTATATGAAAAATGTGTTACCGTATTATCTATATTCTATCTTCCTAATTTATAATTAGCAATATAGAAAGTCAGGGAGAGAGGTGGGAGATAAAATGGAACGGGTTTGGGAGTCCTGAGCTGGCAATATGCTAACGGACACCCTGAATCCTTCCGTGACCACTGCCGTGTTTTGATGTGTTTCTTCTTTCTATCTTTGTGTAAAGAATAAAACAAACGACCAATGGGTCAGAAACTGGAGAAAGTGTCAGAAAAAGAAGTAGGCTCGACAAACGGCTCAGATGGAAGGAGCCAGCCGGAACCAGCAGGAGCGTTGGCCCAGTCGGAGCGCAGGGACCAGCGGGAGCGCAGGGACCAGGCCGGTGCCGGCAACAGTGCTGAAGCCGGGTGCCCTGGGAGTGTCGGCAGCAACCTGGACATTGAAGGGCGGAGCGATGACATCACTGTCACCCCTGCCCCGACCGACGCCATGAGACGGGAGCCAATGAGCCCTGCTCTGGATGAGGAACGGAGACCCTTGACCTTCGGGGGAGGGGATCGAGGAGGCAGGGCTGTCACGCGTCAGACAGACGGTGTCCTCGGCTCTGACAGGAGCACACAACACTCGGAGCCCTTAACGCGCAAGAAAGCTGTAGAAAGTAAGAAAAGGGTCGACGCAATGGAAGAAGAAGCCAGGAGTAAATCCCTGGCTGGACGGAGCAACGTGGATGCAGACGTAGAGGACTGGACCGATCAGTCCAACACGAAAGACTTGGAGATCTCAGAACCAACCGAGGAGAACGTTGTTCTTCTGGAGAAGCATGGATCGTGGTTAGTGTCTGATCCAAGCAGCGCAGTCGCTACAAGCATGGACAAGGAGAAAGAAAAAAAACAGGCAGCTGTAAAAAGGATTGTGGAGGGTTATAGGACTCCTGCCGTGGGTGCGGCTGATTCCGAATCTCCACACCCTCCTATGTCAACCACGGACCCAACGGGGACCGAAACATGCTGTTCTAGTGATGATATATTCCGATCGAATATCGAGGAAGAACTCTATGACGAAGCTGAAGTGTTAACTAGGCTCATCTCAAAAGCAAAGTCAGGTTCCATTAGTTGTTCACAACCCGAGAGAGCGGAGGAGGCCCCGGCCACACCGCCGAATGAGCGTCCGGCCATGAAAGACACGCCGAGAAGGGAGGCAGAGCCGGGCCGCGTGGAAGGTGACAGGACCGGAGCCAGCGGATCGAGTCCATGTGAACCTGAAGCACCTGGGTCATCAACAACAGATGTGTACATCTACAGGCCACACCCCTCCCAGCCTCCTGCGAGGCTACAAGCCAAAGGTTTGCAGAAAGGTGGCAAATGTATTCATTCACAAATCGATATAAAACAGTTTGATAATATAGTTAGCGATGTTGATAGTGTATCCTGAGAACCACAAAACGAAAACATCTAATGGAAAGGCAATAGCAGTATTCTCACTCGCTAACACCTTCGTCACCAAACATCAACCTTTAGCTACTGAACAGTGTCTGAGACTCACCCTAACTCAGTATTCTCACTCGCTAACACCTTCGTCACCAAACATCAACCTTTAGCTACTGAACAGTGTCTGAGACTCACCCTAACTCAGTATTCTCACTCGCTAACACCTTCGTCACCAAACATCAACCTTTAGCTACTGAACAGTGTCTGAGACTCACCCTAACTCAGTATTCTGACTCGCTAACACCTTCGTCACTAAACATCAACCTTTAGCTACTGAACAGGGTCTGAGACTCACCCTAACTCAGTATTCTGACAGGGCCAGTAATTATTCCTCTGTGAAAGTCGGGACGTACTTCAGAATGCACTTATATCTTCCCTAGCAGTACAGAGTACGGGTGTTACTGAGCACAGCGGAACATCTATTTCAGATAAGACTATTACTGGTGGATTGCTGGTAGAAAAACAGACAGTCGATTGGCTGACTATCTGAAATAGAGATCCAACCTGCCGCTAAATGGCCACAACTAACAACTACCTCATCCTCAATAGAACAACGTAACATCATTCCTTGTATTTCTTTTTCTGTGTCCACTTTAGAGGGCAGTGACGGGCAAAAACTGTTTGTTACAACACAAGAGAGAGAGCCTGTCTGTCACACTGCTGTCATCGGCCCACAATGCAGCATTGACTTCACCCAGACAGAAGAAAGAAACAGTTCCGGGGTTAGTCCACATCCATCCCTTCCAGCTGAGAGGCCTAAAACCAAAGGCCCTCCTCCGCCAGTCCCAAAGAAGCCCCAAAACCCCTTTAAAGTTCCAGCTGCAAAAACACGCTCTGCGGATAACCAGCAGAAGGCTAATGATTATCACCGCCAAGACAAGAAGAAGAGGAGACATTCCCATCAAGTCGACCAGCGTGTTTGTACCACGGCCCCTCGAGACATGTGTGTTCTATGGGACAACACCGGTGCCGCCTACACCGTTCCTTCCAACGTGTACACGGCAGATAACCTTCATCCAACCAACGATTATTTGGAACAACAACGGACACCAACCCGGGAGGAGAAGTATCGAAACATCATTGATTTTAATGCTTGGGCACAAATGGTCAGACGTGCCGCAGAAGAGGAGGAACCGAAACAACTGGACATGTTGGATGAACGATCGGGTTCGGCAAAGAAGGCTAAACTCAAAGGCCCGCCACCTCCCGTACCTAAAAAGCACAAGATTTGTTTTGTTCCAGAAATGGTTACGATGTCGGAGGATGTAGCTTGGCCTTCGGATGACGAGCAGACACAAGCACTACAGAAGCTGTTGTTGGAGAGAGTGGGAGAAGTTGACCGCGAGATCCTGCTGGACAAGTTCAGTACAGATGTCTGCCGGAAGAAGGTCGTTGACCACAGTGACTGGAGGGTTCACAGCGGTCTGGGTGAATGTGGGGGCTGTGAGGTGGTGGCTGAAACTGACACACAGACGTACAGTTCGGTGGCTGACCTCGTTAAGCAGACCAACCGGATGCACCAGAGTATCAGCAAAGCAGACCGGACAGAACCCCTCTCGACCAAGTGCATTGCAAGGCCTGTGAGCCAGGGTCCGAGTCTGAAAGTATCACAGATGAAGAAGGCCTTTGATGTCACTAAGAGGCCTGCTGAAACAACACCAGTAGCAAAGCCTGAATCTAAAAAAGGTAAGGGGCTTTAGACGAAATAATCTATCTGTTTATCTCCCTGTGTCTCTTTCTTCTTCCCTCTTTCTCGCTTGCTCACTATCTATCTCTCACACACACAGCCGTGTGAGGAACATCAGTTGCAAATAAGCTATTTCTGTCAGATTGCAGTCTGGTTTGAAACACTACTTGCTTATTGATCAAAAGCATGAACCTCTCTCTTCCCTTTGAAATGATGCCATGCACTATATGTAATGGAACGAGTTAGTCTTGCAGTTGATTTAAGTCCTAATGTATAGAACCAAATGTTTCTTTTTTTGGGGGGTTAAAAGTAATGCCTAAAAAAGTGTCTGATCTTTAAAGTTGAAATGTATTTGAAATTTAAATTTAAATTAGAAATTTAAAGCATTTTGTATTGCAAATATAATAATAATATTTAGATTTTATGTGATGCATACATCTGAGAATATGAATGATTAACAGTGAAGCTGTCCACCCTACAGTTCTCAGAATCACCACATAGAGGCGCATTAAACATAAGCCCTATTAGTGCAGTCAGTTCAAGATGAGTGGGCCTATTGGTGCAGTCAGTTCAAGATGAGTGGGCCTATTGGTGCAGTCAGTTCAAGATGAGTGGGCCTATTGGTGCAGTCAGTTCAAGATGAGTAGGCCTATTGGTACAGTCAGTTCAAGATGAGTAGGCCTATTGGTGCAGTCAGTTCAAAATGAGTAGGCCTATTGGTGCAGTCAGTTCAAGATGAGTGGGCCTATTGGTGCAGTCAGTTCAAAATGAGTGGGCCTATTGGTGCAGTCAGTTCAAAATGAGTGGGCCTATTGGTGCAGTCAGTTCAAGATGAGTGGGCCTATTGGTGCTGTCAGTTCAAGATGAGTGGGCCTATTGGTGCAGTCAGTTCAAGATGAGTGGGCCTATTGGTGCAGTCAGTTCAAGATGAGTGGGCCTATTGGTGCAGTCAGTTCAAGATGAGTAGGCCTATCGGTGCAGTCAGTTCAAGATGAGTAGGCCTATTGATTGTTTATTTTCTAAATGTCTCACTTGGGTATTCTTTTCATTTTTTACTGTTGGTTTTGGATTACCATTATTTTGTTATCCGTGTTTTGTTTGAAAGGAGCCATTCTCTGAACGGTTGCCAGCTTTTATTTGGTGGTGTTGGGTTAAGGAGTAAAACCAAAGTGTACTTTTGTTTTGTCAGAGGACAGGCCACCCACACATACGTGCTGATATCCTTCTGATACAATGGATCAAAACGAGGCAAGAACATGTCCACATAGACCAATATGGTTCTAATGTTTCCAAAAGAAAAGAGCGATCAATGGCGTTGAAGGCAGTACTAAGGTCAAGAAGCAAGAGGACGGACAGAGCCTTGGTCTGAAGCCATTACAAGGTAATTTACCACCTTCATGAGTGCAGTCTGAGTACTAGGATGTGGTCTACAACCAGAATGGAGCATTTTGTCAATAATATATATATTTTTTTTAAATAGGCTTTATAGCTGCCACTTTTAGAATTTTGGTTAAACAATTAGATCCTGCCAACTTGTGAGCATCTACTGGCTCAATATAATTCTCCAGCTTTGCAAGATGGGAGGCATTTTTTTCAAGATAGAATTCTTAAGATACAGATGAGTCTACATGAGTTTTGTAAATTATTTTGTAAATACATCAGTATTGTAGGCTTGGCCAGCACCAAGTATATAACATTTAGAAACTGTAGATACATTTACTCATTATTAGAGAATATCTTCACCTTTTATAAAACCTTTAAAAATATGTGTATGACAGCTTTCTATTTTTTTCGCCCCTCCTCTGAGGGGCGAAATACATTTTAAAAACACGTTTATCTTTGATCTAGCATAGTTTTGGGTTGAAAGGTCTACTTCTGACAGTGTTAGTTATGCTTTAAAAGATAATTATTCATTTCGCAACGTTTTTGTTTATTCATAAACATGGGTCATTATGTCATCATTCGCATATATTTATCTTTCAAAAATTACAATTGTTATCTCTCTGATACCTATGAGATTCCTAAAATGCCTCGTATGGAAGAGGCGGGGATGAAACAGGGCGTAGCTTCCGGTTCATAGAATTGCAGTCTGGAGGGAAAGAATACTCGAACGGCAAACGAGTATAACAAGGAAAAACCTAACGAACGTGGGCTAAACTACCATATTCATGTTTTCAGATTGATTGCCTCGCGTTCACGGAAAATTTCGCATAGATTTAGGAGGTAAGGAATATGTACCGGTCTTCCTTTGCAGCAAACATCTTCCTAATAGCCATCCTACCCGGCTATGCACTGTTTCTGAATGGGAACAGCCAGATCCATGGATAAAATCTGCACTTGCGTCATAATGGCTCTATGGCGGTGGTCTGTGTTCCAAAATTGAAGCCTGTAGCATCTTCGTGTAAATTCCTGAGGATCGGTATCTACTTATTAGATATCGATTCATCAAGTCGTTGTTAACCTCTTATTTTTCTACACTGGTGAACTGCTTAATAAAATTGCTAATGAATTGGACATAAGGAAGTAGCTAGCATTTATGTTAGCCACACAATGCATTGCTATTGTCCACCCTAATGAAGAGGAGCCTACATCTGATCTATATGATCAAATGTAAATGTTTTTTAATACTCTGTTTGAACAGTTACATTTCAGCTCTGATCAATCCGATATATCCTATATTAATCAGAGACATGTCTGACGATTACAGCAAGTTACTTGACCCAGTCATCTAGCTCAAAGCATACGTTAACATTGCTTAGCTCTTTAGCTTACATGCTCTGGCAGCAGTTATGTCCAGTTCTGTGCATCTTTGATGAATCAGGGTAATAGGCGACCATATTCTGGTAGATGGCACTTTGTTGTAAGGTTATTTCAGGCTGTTTTCCTCACCTGCATTCTAACTTTCACTGACATCATTTGGAACACAAATACAGTAATTTGGTTACAATGTGTCCTTCGCTCTACCTAGGGCCTAATTAAACACATGTTTTGAATCATTTCAGTTAATGTACATGTCAATTTTGCTTCCCAAAGGGGAAAAGCATTAATGAATTGTCTGATAATTTAAGGATTTTCATGTCAATGCATCTGTTTCTATGGGTTTAGTATAGGACCCTTTCATTCTGAATAGCCTAGTACAGCTCCAACTGTAAATCAATGACCGTAAGGTGGTTTCTAGACCTCTGAAGTACCCACGAGAGATGCTCCTCGGTGAATTAGCATGTGGTTCTTTTGGGTTCTGGTGCTAAATATGATGAAGTTACCTTGGAGCCTGTCATTGATATGCCATGCGAAACACTGCTCCGTCAAACTAGGTCAATATGTGGTGGGAACTTAGCCGGGCCCTGGATGGATCGAACCTTATTTGACTGTTCTTGAGTATGAGAAGAGAAGAAAGCCTCATCCAAACGATCCATCTGTGCTGGAACCAGTGGAACCTGCTGTGGCGTTCGTCTTACTCCGACTGCAAGGTGTGGTCCGAGCCGTGCGCTATGTGGTCTGGCGGAAATGCGTCCTGTACCCGACGCTTCCAACCAAGAGTGTTTCGCCTGGGAGAGATGGTGTTGCACTGCTACCGGCTTTTTCTGCTTGAAGACAGAGAATGCTGATACTCTGGACAGCTGGATTCTGGTCTGTGTGTAGGCCTGCGTGGTTTCTAGGGAGACCAAACACATGCTGTGTGTCTGTGCCGATGTTTCACTCACCCTCCCTTGTCTTCAGGTGAATGCAAAACACTTAACCTGTGCATGTGAGGTGGGAGATGGGCGGGGTCGAGCTCAGTCAGGAAAATGTTGCGTGGTGGTTCTATTTCTCATTCACACACACACGACAAAGGACAGGCCTGTGGTATGCGTTTCTCCTCCTTATATGAGTAAAATTGCATAGTAATCTACGGGCTGAACGCATCTATAACTGGAAACCTAAATGAACATGTCCTTCTGCACAACACTCAATCTTATTCACCTCAGGGGACAACTAGTGTGTCTTTCAGACCAGCACTTTCAGTCTGAAATTCTGTTAAAAACCAGTCCTCGGTGTCCAGTAATAACCCTGGGTCGTTTGACAGGCCGGTCTACACATTCCAGCAGTCCCCCGATGAGGGTTCTGAATTGATGTCGAAGTTTGTTGCGAAGTAGAGAAGCGCGGGTGGAGTGTGTTACATCTGTCGTCATTGTTACAGGTGTTACATCTGTCGTCATTGTTACAGGTGTTACATCTGTCGTCATTGTTACAAGCTCCTGCCTTGCACATTGTGACCACCATATGGGCTAACGGAAAGATAGAGCTTCTGCATCCACTTCCTTTTTAGGAAACCGCTACATCTGCAGGAAACCAGTCAAGAAAGAAAGAAAAAAAAAACATCCCATTTGAAGGATGTTAGAGGGATAAAAATTTCAGGTCCAAATGCCAATTGACCAGAATTGCCAGTTTTTACGTATGGGTGTTTTCCAAGGGTTTATGTATGAGTGTTTATGTACTACAAACGGGACCTCTGGAGAAGACGGACCAGGTGAAGGGTGGGACAGTGCCCTGAGAGTGTGAGACTCAATGAAGTATAAGGTTGTAGGGATTCTTTGCTAAGGTCCCTAGGTTACATGCATAGCCCATGAGCATCCAGTCCGCTGCCAGTCCTGGCTTAGCCCGGACCCATTTCACAGGACTGTACTTTGGGTTTTGCGCTGCTTTCTCTTGGCGGCTATGGGACACACAAGGAAGCCTTTGATGCTAACCCGTAATTGATTAAGCACTTCCTGCAGTGGGTTCAGCTCTTCTGAGAGGAGACTGCTCCCTGGAAAGCGTGATGGGAATCTATCATCTGTTGTTATGGAAACAGAGCCAAATGCTAGCTAGTCAAGACTTTGTTTGTGGCCAGCTTCCAGCAGCATTCAGCCCCGCTGACGTGAGCATTGGCCCCTGTGAATAACGACTGCCTAAAGTAGGCTGCAAGACAGGCGGCGGATGCTGATCCTCCTAGGTTCATAGTGCTTACGCCGGCTCCACCAGATGGGCTCGGTTCGCTTATCTTCACGGTTGTCTGTCTTCGAGTCGGGTGAGGGGGGTACATGTGACTGTGCTATACGTTAGCAAGTGGACGGAAACGCTTTTAAAGTGTGTACACTGGTTAGAGTGGCTTCACAGGATCTCAACCACACGTTGGCTTGTGGTCAGACCAGGGTATGTTTCTAGGTCTGAGGTGATTGTGAAGTTGGTCAAACATTTGTAATGCTAAACGAGTTGTCAACAACCTCTGTTGATGCTTTGGTATAGTTCCTGGGAGGTCCGTCTGTTGTTATCACAAATGGAGTCCGCTGTTGACGACGCTGTCCGTGCGCTGTTGACGGCGCTGTGCGTGCGCTGTTGACGGCGCTGTGCGTGCGCTGTTGACGGCGCTGTCCGTACTGCTGTCAGTATGCTGTTCACGACTCTGTGCATTTGCTGGTCACAACGCTGTTGAAGATGCTGTACTACATTGCATAATCTCGCTACTTTAGTAACCCCAATCTGGACGAGTTTGTGTGCCAAAAATCCCCTCCCGGGTGAAACTCAAAAGATTCAGCAAAATTGTGATTTGTATAACAGATGTGGGCACTAGAATGATTTTTTTTTGTGGCATCCTACAGTCTATTGACCAGAGCTCTGATGTCATCTGTGTTTCTCGCGTCCGTCCCGGGCAGATCTGTCCCAGCGTCGGTCTGACCTCTGGTCTTCTCTCCCGTTGGCAGACATGTTCAGGCGAGTGGTGCGAGCGAGCAAGTTCCGTCATGTCTTTGGCCAGGCGGTGAAGAACGACCAGTGTTATGATGACATCCGCGTCTCCCGGGTCACATGGGACAGCTCCTTCTGCGCCGTCAACCCCAAATTCGTCGCCATCATCATCGAGGCCAGCGGGGGCGGGGCCTTCCTCGTCCTCCCTCTCCTAAAGGTGAGTGTGTCCCGGCGGCTGGGCAGATCATCCCGAAGGGGTTTCATCCAGGGTCTGTTCATGTCAGATCTGCAATGTGGTCCTTTAACAGACAATGAGCTTGCTGTCTAGTTTGAGGACAGAACAACAGATTCTCGTTGGCAACGCTTGGATAGAATCTTCAGATTAAACATCCCTGATTAGTAAATCAGCAGAAACATTCTCAGTTTTAGCTGTCATATCCTCGAGTACGCAGCCGGCGATAGAGCCGGAGAATATACAGGAGAGTCCAATAGAATTGTTTTAATCAGATGAAAGGCCCTCTGTGTAACTGAATTTCTGGGTGAATGTTAAGGAGCTTGTCTTAACGGCCACCTCTTCCGTATTTTACTGACCTCGTGACAGAACGGCAGTTGGTGGACAGTAGAGTTCCCGCACGCCGAATGGGTTTTAGATCAGCTGATTTCCTTTGGCTGGTGTGTGTGTGTTTGGGGGGGGGGGGGGCAGGCTGGTGTGTGTTTGGGGGTGTGCTGGTGTGTGTGTCTGTGTTTGCATGAAGAGGATGTCTAAACGGCAGTCTGCGTCCTCTCCCCTCCTCTATTCAATACCCAAGAGCTTCACTGCTGTCAGCAGATTTGACCATATATGGCAGTCCAGCCCTTTGCATGTCAGGCTGCCTACAGAACCATTTCCCCTCTGTCTCCTGATTGGCTGAGGGGAATGTGTGTTGCTAGTGTATTCTGGGCTTAAAACATTTTGGGGGGAATCTCTAATTCTAAGTATTTTTAGTAAACCACTAATG
This sequence comes from Novumbra hubbsi, assembly GCA_016801125.1. NCBI lineage: Eukaryota > Metazoa > Chordata > Actinopteri > Esociformes > Umbridae > Novumbra > Novumbra hubbsi. The sequence goes on along the minus strand of JACXGK010002357.1, from coordinate 2,031 downwards.
CTGATTAAATGTGCAGCTTTTGCAAAAACAAGCACGAGGAACTTGTTTGGATTCAACAGGCGCCGGCTGTTTTTAGATGAACCCTCACAGGACTCTGGGTACTCCGCTAGAACAAAGCCCGCCCCAGACCCCCGACCCCGGGTCCCGCCGTCTGAAACACCACAGACCAGTGGGTCACATTCATTTCAATCAGTGTGATTGTTGGACGGGCATTTGGGTTACATGCACCCGTGCATTCGTTGCTCTCGCCTCATTGGCCCTCTGCAGCTGGTGGGGAGGAATTGTTTCCGAGCCACTTGTTTCATTTGTTTACATTTATTATCATCTTGTATCATGTTCTATGTCGTCCTCTCAAATGTTCTGGTAACGGTTTGAAAGTTGCACTGTAGTGTTCTGAACTCGCGCCACCAACTCCAAAAATAGCCAAACACCATATTTATTAGACCGTTGGGCTACAGGGCTCAACATTAACAAACGTACGTGGCTACTTGTTAGGGATTTGAAACCTACTTGGCCACAAAAACCTTGTTGCCCTCCCCCCTTCCAGAAGTTCCCATTCATCAGCATTACTGCATATAGCCAAATGCATATGTTACTTAACATTCTGGATTTATAAAACCTCAAATATTTGTATAGTCCTTTAATCACATTTATTTAAAAAAATGAATAAAAAGATAACCGCCAACAAAACATTGACATTTAGACACTAACTCATTCATCCTCGTGGGAGCCAGGTGATTGGCTGGGCCGTCTTAGTTACTAGGTGTGTGCTTGTTATGTCGTGCAATTAGCCAATGGGCATCCAGCTAAATCTTTAATTGAAAAACACGATTGGTCAGCCAGGTGTCACAAAACTCTTGACCGGCCAACAGGGTGCAAAGAGCTGCAAGGTGGTTCCGTGTGCGAGTGACAGATATTGTCTGAGTAAATATTTAACTCCCTGGCTCCGTCTTGTTTGGGGAGTGAATACTGTTGTACTAGTTCCTTTGCCTCCAGATGGTGGCCTACAACATTGACCAGTGACCAATAAAGCTGCTAGAGGAAATTCCTGAGCAGGCATAATGTTAAAATAACTCGTCTGTCCTTGAGCAAGGCTGTAGATCCCCAGGCAAATCCCAGCACCTCTCCATTGCAAAGAGGTTGGGATAGGACCATATGTGGGTTATTGATTATGCCTGTAGGGATGAGGGACGTGTGTGTCTCAATATACCTCATCCTTTATATTGATTGGCAGACGCTCGCTTGGTGTTACTGATGCTAGCTCCCTGGTCGCTGCAATAGTGGTGAGCAATAGTGTTTATTAAATGTAAGCAAGAAGGCTCTATTAAAAGCTGAGTAAATGCTGCGAGTAAATCTTAGTGTGGAAACGCGAAACGTGGGCTATCGTGTAGCCTCTACGGCATTGATATGGCGATAATATCTTGCTTTAAAGTTGCTGGCAGTTTCTTGCCTTGCAGGAAACGTTTCCGATGTCTGGTTCTACAACTGATCTTGGTTGGCCTGAGGGTGGGAGGCCTGTATGTGTGGAGTCTAATTATTAAAGCCTCCCTCATCCACAAACACTCCCTTCCTCCTTGATCAGTGTGATGGGCTGTGTTGTGAATGTGAACATATTGGTGCACTCCTACTTTAACGGCAGACATGAAGAACAGCTTGGGCCCCGGGCTTCAGAGGTGATTCGGTTGCTTTTCACGTCCAGCCTCTCAGTACTAGGAGTGTACGCCCTAATATTTCCTCTCAGTACTAGGAGTGTACGCCCTAATATTTCTCTCAGTACTAGGAGTGTACGCCCTATTATTTCTCTCAGTACTAGGAGTGTACGCCATAATATTTCCTCTCAGTACTAGGAGTGTACGCCCTATTATTTCTCTCAGTACTAGGAGTGTACGCCCTAATATTTCCTCTCAGTACTAGGAGTGTACGCCCTAATACTTCTCTCAGTACTAGGAGTGTACGCCCTATTATTTCTCTCAGTACTAGGAGTGTACGCCCTAATATTTCCTCTAAGTACTAGGAGTGTACGCCCTAATA
>JACXGK010002356.1:36674-55869 GCA_016801125.1 Novumbra hubbsi | reverse complement strand
TGAACATGTGCCCACCTCCCTGAACATGAGCCCACCTCCCTGAACATGTGCCCACCTCCTGCTGATTGAAGGGCCATATAGGAACTATACTGATTTCTTAGACAAAGGGATGGTTGCTACAGTTCTAGAAAACAATCAAACAAAATGAACCAAACTTATAAAGGATTATGAACAGTGTAATTAAATAGTCACCAGCATGTCATTAGGTACGAGTGGTTTCCAGTAAGCCTCAATACATCGAGCTTAAAGGAGTTTAGATACAGTAAAACAGGAAGTGTGTATGGGGGCAAGGGCCCAATAAAAGCGAGCATAAGATATTGATTACAGTATTTGGCATGTGCCAAGTGCTGGACATCAGGCTTCGCTCATGTTCTGGCAGATGCCAATTACGGGGCTATTCGTGAAAGCGGAGTGGCAAATGGGTTGGCGTGTCGACGAGAAACAGCCCGGCCTGTCGAGACGCCTGCTCTCCCGTCCTGATCCGTTTAACCCAGAACCGAGAGAGTGGAGAAGGCCAGTCCACAGCAGAGTCATCAGTAAGGCCGTACATCTGGATGATTTGAATAAATTGGGCTGGATAAACGCACCCGAGCTACTCATGGAGTTCGCCCTGGACGGGAAACGGTAAGTGGGGTGGGATGGTTGGTACCATTCAAAACATGCCACCGCCGTCCGAGTTTTCAGAACGAAATGCTTCATGCGCCCACCAAAGCGGTCAACGTGAAGCCGTGAAGTGCCCGTCGATGCCGTGTTCAGGTCACATTCAGCAGAGGCAGCACATAACCAGGCAACGTGGTTACATAGCAACATGTATCCGGCACATCAGAAACGGTGAATCACAGCCAGAGCCAATTAGTCAAACAGTCTAAGGCTCTATAATTATGGCATCAGTCAATCACACCCGACCATGGTTCCCTGCTATAAGGGCATGTGTGGGACGTGTTTGTGTGTATTTATGGCCGGTGGGATGGCATCTGACAGCGCTTCATTTCCGTTCGCTGTCTAATACGCACTGACAGAATCATACAAACAGACCAGAGACCAGTGTAGAGAAACAGAAACGGAAAACGAGAGATTCCCTGGCCACTGTGGCCAACCCAGGATATAGAAAAACCTCCACCGTGTACATGAGTCGATGAGCGTGACCTTGCAGTGGAGGTGGGGACCCCTGCGTCCTTGAGAGAAGACCTTGTTCCACAATGCCCCGAATGAAGCCATGCCAACCCAGCTGCACGCGCCAAGGGTACCGACAAAGAATTTGGAAGCAAATCCAACTCTGTTAGGTTAAATACCGCATCTGACCCGACATGCAAACGTAAAAAGGCACAATGCGATCTCTGGCCTCTGGTTGTAAAACTGAAGTGTATTTTCAAAAATGGTGTGTAACGTCAGGTGTGAGCCGTTATGTGACATCCATATCGTGGCTATTTGAGGTATGATAGTGATTCAGATGATTGATCTGTGTTAACTTAATAACGAATGAATTGTTTTTTATTTATAACAAACCCCTTTTTCGTTCTCAATTAAATGTAGGCTTGTTTTCCTTGGGTGTCTGCGTGGTTCAACCGAGAAAGACATAGGCACCTACGAATCATAAAAGCTAGATTTCCGTAAACTGCGCTTTATCTAACCATTTGCAATATTGGAAGCAAACACTTTGATAAGATAATAAAAGCAAATAAAAATAACATCACTTATGTAGTGGTAAGTACCACCAAAGACAAACAAGAAATGCCCGGTTTGTTCTCCGGCTGTACCAATATTTGCCATGAACATACTCTGGATCGAGTGTGGTATGCCCGAATGGAGAACAATCACGCCATATAATGCCAATCGCGTCCATAAACGGACACAATCACAAAACCACTCAGCCAGTACACACACTCAGTGTGCACACACACCCACACACACACCGTTCAGACAGATTAGAGGGTAAAGAATGACTTCCACTGGCAGCATCCCAAATAGCTCCATTTACCTTCCCATGTCCCCAGTGGATAGGAACCTGATGGAGGTGGCCTACCCGGACATAGTCAACTTGATTCACTACTGACAAGACAGAACCCTTCTGATTGCCGCGCTATTGAAGTCGCTCAGTAAAAGCCCAATATTACCCATTCAGGTTGGTTATGGGTTTAGGAAATGAAAATGCAAACAGTAAATAAAGCTTGAATGTTAGTTTGGTCCAAAACCATGAATTAAAATCATACCCATTAGCAAAAGCATAGTAACCCAAACAAAACTCAGAAGCCATGTCTGACATACAGTTGTGCTCAAAAGTTTGCATATCCTTGGAGAATTGGTAGTATATGTACCATTATTATAGAAAACATGAGTGACCAGGCAAAACCCATTTCTTTTATTCAACTGTAGGTCATAACAGAACGGCACAATCATAAAACAAAACATGGCAACATTGAGAAAAATTTAATGACCCCTGTTCAAAAGTCTGCATACAGTTTCAGAATCAGAAAAACTTTATTGCCAAGTACATTTACACCTACAAGGAATTTTCTTTGGTGCTATGGTTTGTTCTTAATACTGTGTTTTGCCCCCTTTAGCATCAACGGCAGCATGCAGTCTTTTGTAATAGTCGTCTATGAGACCTCAGGTTCTTACAGGTGGCATAGCTGCCCAGTCGTCTTGGCAAAATACCTCCAGGTCACGAAAAGTCTTTGGTCGTCTTGCATAAACCGCCCGTTTGAGATCTCCCCAGAGCACCTCTGATATCAAGATCCAGAACCTTCTCCGTTTTCTGCTGTAACCACTGGAGGGTCAACTAGGCCTTGTGCTTAGGGTCATTGTTGCGCTTGAAAGTCCAAGTGCAGCTTTATGCAGAAGAATGCAAATCGTCTCCATTATTTTTTGATAACATGCTGCATTCATCTTGCTATACATTTTCACAAGATTCCCCTGTGCCTTTAGCACTCACACACCCCCAAAACATCAGTGAGCCACCAGCATGCATCAGAGTGGGGATGGTATCATTTTCACTATAGGCCTCGTTGACCCCAAATTACAGTGTGCCAGGAGCTGCGAGGCGTGTCAAGGTGTTTTCGGGGCACATTGTAACTGGGCTTTTCTGTGGCATTGGCGCAGTAAAGGCTTCTTTCTGGCAACTCAACCATGCAATCACACCGTCTTTTTCCAGAGCAGCTTATGTTTCTCCTGAGGTTACCTGTGGGTTTTTCTTTGTATCCTAAACAATTCTTCTGGCAGTTGTGGCTGAAATCTTTCTTGGTCTACCTGACCTTGGCTTGGTATCAAGAGATCCCCACATTTTCTAATTCTTAATAAGTGATTGAACAGTACTGACTGGCATTTTCAATGCTTTGGGTATCTTTTTTTATGCCTTTCCATCTTAATAAAGTTCCATCACCTGGAAATGCAGGTCTTTTGACAGTTCTTTTCTGCTTTCCATGGCTCAGTATCTAGCCTACTCAGTGAATCCACATGAGAGCAAGCAAACTCATTGAGTATTTATACTAAGACACTAATTGAAATTTAAAAAGCTGCAGGTGTGGGAAATTAACCTTTAATTGCCATTTTAACCTGTGTGTGTCACCTTGTGTGTCTGTAACAAGGCCAAACATTCAAGGGTATGTAAACTTTTGATCAGGGCCATGTGGGTGATTTTTGTTATCATTATGATTAAAAAAAAAAGCCACACAACTATGTGATAATACATGGCTTCATATGATCACTATCCTTCACTAAAAGTTGTTTTGTATGATCAGTCATATTTTCAAAAAGAATGCCAAAATGTCACCATTTCTGCCAGAGTGTGCCAACTTTCTAGCAAAACTGTAGTAGACTTAAAAACTATATTCCGCAACACCATCAGAGCCGATGAATGAACACAAAAGAAATCTAAACAAGAAAATGCGCAAAAATCAAAAAAATATGTGTTGCACGTTTCTTTTAAGTTTCATATGAACCCGGTCAATAAAAATCTCCTCACACAAATCGGGTCTCACTAAAACGCACATAAACATGCAGAGTGTGTGTGAATCGAGCGCGAGACCGTGTTGCAACAGAAGGGGGGTACAGGAGACAGGGGGTTGGCCGGACCACCATTGGGCCCCATCTGTTCCTCAGCCCCAGGCACCCCCGTTATTCATCCGCTGAGGGGCAGATAAAGGGCTGATCCAGGGCTGCACTCTCCGCCACACACCGCTCCCACCCACTCCCTTCCTTCTACTGGCCCAGCGATCGGCCTCAGTCTGCCCGGACCGTGACCTAATCCCAGCTGAACTAGTTTCTTGCCTATTGCTCAGACACAGTGCACCACAGAGTGAATATAGTGTCAGTTGGGACGCAGACTTGGTTTGAATGTGTTTTGAGATAAACGAATTACCGGTTGGACGGAGGCCAGGCAATCTTCCGGGGCATCTAGAGACCGCAGTTCATAATGTCATACTTTATATAAGGGATCGCTCTTTCTCAAGTGCTTTAGTCCACCAGACCATAAGATCCAGTGTTTCTCTAGACTTCTGCAAATATGTGTATTAGTTTGGTTAGTAAAGCTGATTCGATGTTTGCCAGGTTGCGTAATGCCTACAGTATTATCCATAACAGAAGCCAATATAATATCGCCGGTATGATTGCATGGTAGCATTTTACACGTTACTGCAAAACACCCGACACCTTCAATCTCAAAACATCCATCCATCCATGTACCATCATTCAGCCTGGTTCATTACATCTCCATTATTTCACACTTCATGGACAAATGCATTTAAATAAGGGGTCGCCAACACGTTGAACGCAAGTTACTGATACCTCGCTGCCCATTTACGGGAAGCTTGTGAAACATGTTTTCCAATTCACCCTTTTTTATGACATCTAATTCCTGATTAAGGCCCTCCATCACAGCTCCTGCCAGCCGAGGCGCGATGCGGTATGTCTTACACCCAAAGTTCTTCTGGTTCTCACCAACAGGAAGTCTGGACCGGAATGATCATGCATCAGAAGGAAACACTCTCCAGCCTTCTACCTTGATTCACCGGGATCAAAGCTGCCAGAAGGGTTCACAAGAACAAGGGCTAGGCAACCATATTTAAATATGAACCCTCCAAAACCATAGGGTGCCGGTCCACTGCCCCTTACTGGGATACGAACCCCCTCAAACCCAGCGGCTACTTGTCAATGGCTATGCTTGCTCTTTTGAATTATCTCTTGAAAAACATACTGAGACAGGCAAAATACAAACAAGAAAAACTATTTAAAAATATTCTTGCAAAGTTTGCCTTAAAAAGTTGCTCTCTGAAAATCCATAAAACGAGGTTCAACATTTCCATCACTTTTAATTCAGTGGTGGGAACATACATTGACGCTCTAAAGATCCAAGCACACAGTCTTTGTAAATAATAAATGTGTGTTTTAATATCTATTGATCCCAAGGTAGCCTGTTGGGTTCTTGACATTCAGTACACGGTATTCCGGATAAATGTGTGATGAATTAGGAAAAATAAACTACATTAAAAAAGAAATACATTCTTATAACAAAAATATCCACATCATGAATGCTAGCATGTAATTACAACTTGTTGCTGTTCCCTCTCACTATATCCTCCTCTCACTATATCCTCCTCTCACTATATCCTCCTCTCACTATATCCTCCTCTCACTATATCCTCCTCTCACTATATCCTTCTCTCACTATATCCTCTTATCTATAACTTCCTCTATCTCAAGAACCCCCCCTCTCAGCCCTACTCTCTCCCCCCCCTCCCTTCCTCACCCCTTCCTCACCCCTCTCCCTCCCACCGTGTGGCCTCTTCCCTAGGGCAGCCATGATACCATATCCACAGCCGATAATGAGAGGGAGATTGTGCCTCTGACACGGAGCTGGTGGACCGCCCTAGGGAACCACCTGGTACAATACAAACCCACCACACTACTCCGCTTCCTCCTGGCCTGCAGCCGTTTACACACAGCTGAGAGGACTGGCTGTCTTCACACTGGGACACACGGGTTATTCTTTAAGTACAAACACAGCTATTTCTGTCTCTACGTGCCGTGTGTTTCATACACACAATTGTATGCCGTCCGTGTCAGGTTTATCTTTACTGCGTTATTCAACCCAGTGGCCACACTAACCCAGTACCCCAGTAACCCATAACAACCTTATCAGGGACAGCCCTGGGTAGGAAAGCCCTGTCGCTAATCGGCCCGGTCCCACTCCCTGGTGTCATCGACCTGACGGCAGAGCAGTTCAGCAGAGCCGGTAATGAACACCTTAAGTATGGAGGTGTGAGCCATACAGGAAACAGAAGGGAAAAGACACTGGAAAAGAGAGACACAAGGCATCTCTTTGTCACGCAATCCCAGAGGACCAGGTGTACGAGCTACTGAGCTGTCGCCGTCCCTGTTTAAAGTCCGTCAGCATGTGTTTTTGTTATGGATTCTGCCTTACGACTATCAGCTGTTTCTGCCCACAAGCCAGCGAGATATGTTGCCATTTTAATGTTGTCCTTTTAACACTCGACTACAGTATGAACGGACACCTGACATTTCAAAATCTGTCTGTTCGCACCCCCTATAATCACTGTGAGAATTGTCACGTATGAAGCCCATCCAACTGGCCTGTACTCCTGAGGAGGTGTTCTTGACCTGTTGGTCTCTCAAATGTTTGAATATCTTTCTAAAAGATCTAACCTTAAAAGATCACAAAATCTAATAATCTCCACCCGGCTCAGCTAGCACAGGACTGGCCACCCCCTGAAGCGTGTTTCTTGTTAAGGTTCTGATTTTCTCTGGGACCTTTTTCCTAGACACTGCACTTCTACTTATTGCTTGCACTTTGGGGGTTTAAGCTGGATGTTTAAGCCCATACTTTTAACTGCGATTAAAAGTAAAAGCATCTTTATAAGACAAATTTGGTTTGAGTTCTCTGAAGAGATGTGGTGACCGGTCCAGTTTAGTCTGTACCATTGTAACCTAACAGAGCAGACAGGCCCCAAATCCATCCATCTGCTGAACAGGCTCAGCCTAACCTAATTACCACAGACCAGGATGACTTTCAGAACACGGCTGATTGCTTCATTAAAAGCCTGTGTGGTGCATCTCTGATTAAGAGGTTTTATTTAAAACAGAACATCAAGTGGGGTGTTGATATGGATGAAGCCAGTGACTTTACGATTCCTAACGGAGCTCTCTCCCGTTCTCTCTCTCCCTCTCCATTCTTCTCTCTCTGAAACAGACAGAAGCTCGCTAGGGTTGCCTGTCGCTGTATATCAGAGAGTGGCCCCTAACTGCACACAAGGTACCTAGATGGCAGCGTCACACTCAAAAACCTCGAGAAACCCTAATGGCACAGATCATACTGAGACTGAAGTTAGCATGATGCCCAGCTAACAGAAGAAACCTAGCGGCAACATAATAGCGTTGTGTTAATAGGATCAGCATCTTGGTTCCAGGAGCAAGGACCAGGTGGATGGCACTGTGAGAGTGCCTGATGAGTGGCCAGGCATGAGCCAGCCGTGGCAGCTTCTTGTGTTGTGACAAGGCATCCGGAAGCATTGTCTCCAGACAATTATGCAGCCGGGGAACATTTCGATATTACATGCGGCTAACATGAGAGGTGAATATTATTATTGAAAATGATGGCTCTGAGACTCTCAGAACGAATAGATCAACCTACATAGCACCCGGGTCAACCTACAGGCACTATAAGAGGGCTATTGGTGATTAGAAGAATAGTATAGTATATTCCCCAATATTAAAAACACTTCAATTGTTCTAATTCTTCTCTCAATGTTTCCCTCCATGTAAGGGACTGGAATACACATCGATTGATATAAAAAAGATGTAATCTCCTAAACAGCCAATCAGCAGCAACTACTAATCTCAATCTCCCAGAAATGTTTTTCTTATATTTTTGAGTTGCTACATTCTTTTTCCTGGTAAAGGCCTTAGGAAACAGTCTTAACTGATAAAGCAGTGCACTATATAGGGAATAGAGGGCCATTTGGAATGCATCCTGAGAAAGGCGCCGGCAGAAGGCTTCATGAGAGCTTTTGATGGATTTGTGTTGTTCTGGCTGAGTCAGACAGTTTAGAAAACACAAAGCTTTGTGGTTTTGTCTCAAGCAGTGGAAACATACAATAGTAAAATGGCTTGATATGTAAATCCACTGAGTGCTTTGTTGAAACACTCTTACTCAGACAGCAGTGTATAGTCTACAGCAATAAGAAGCCATGATAAACCTTAGACATCCATGGCAGTTAATTTCAATGACTGCACTTAGATTGCTGTAGGTGGGTGATTAGTAAGGACAGCAAACAAATGCTGCAAAACGATAGATAACAGAACATGTATATACTGTATATATTCAACATTTATACAGTATATACACTGCTAAAACAAATTAAGGAAACACGTAATCATCACAGTATAACACCAAGTAAATTCAACTTCAGGGATATCAATTCGGTCCAGTTAGGAAGCATAAGCAATTGTGAATAAATATCATCTAGACTGGAGAGGCAACAGCAAGACAACCCCCAAAAAATTAAAAGTTTTGCAGATGTTGGTCAAAGACAAATTGCTCTCTCCTTATCCCTCCTGATGGACTCTTCTCTAGTTTTGCATTTTGCTAGCGTCCGGGCCATTCAAGTTGCACAGTCGTCCAGCTCCTCCAGGATGTGCCATCGCAATGTTTGCTGTGTCTCCCAGTACTGTCCCAAGAGCATGGATGAGATACCAGGAGACGGGCTGTTTCATGAAGAGAGCTGGACAGGGTCGTTGAAGGGCATCAACCCAGCAGCAGGTCCGGTATCTGCTCCTTTGTGTGAGGAATGCTAGAGCCCTACAAAATGGCCACGTGGGGGCCATACACACAACTGAGTCCCATTATGAGTTGCCGTGATGAAATTCACACAAGTTGGAACAGCATATGACTTAAATTGTTCTATGATTTGTGGTGTAAATTAAAATTCAGTCCTCAATCGGTTGTTGATTTTTGTTTACATTGATCATGTTAGTGGGTTTAGTGTTTTAGCAATTCTTGCTATTTAATTCTTGAATTGCTAAAACACTAAACCCCATTCTCTAAACCAGGGGTCTCAAACCGGTTCCACGGAGGGCCGAGTGTTTGCAGGTTTTCACTCTCACCTTGTACTTGATTGATTAATTATGTCACGGATTGGTTAGGTCTACCCTCATCGTTTTTTTTAGGTCTGAACCTGGAACCAATTTACAGGAAAAAACTAAAACCTGCAGACACTCGGCCCTCCGTGGAACCGGTTTGAGACCCCTGCTCTAAACCAAATTCTCAGTGGCCTAAACCAATTTGTCGAATCACTCACTCTTTTGGCAAAACCTTAAACACATTCTGGTAGTTTGACACCATTTCAAAATGCATTCATTTTGAAATCAAAACACTCGAAACACTCGCCTCTAAACCATTTACCCTGTTCTCGAAATTACACATAGCTTTCAGATCGTCAACACAGCCAGTCAAAATATAAACACTGCAGAGCATTCATTAGAGATTAGACTACATGAAAAAAGGGAGAACACAGCATGCAGGGCATGTAGACACAGATTTTTGTAATTGTAAATATTAAATACATTTTGCAATAAAAACTTATAATATTCACAGCTTGTTCAGTTAAAATATTGATTTCTGTAAAAACAGCAGTATTGAATATATGTATCCCAGCAGTGGCATAAAAAATACAGTAGTCCACTATGTAAAACCCCAATGACCAAAGAAAAATTGTAATCACATTACAATATACCACTAAATTTGACCAACTGCATAATCAAAGTCAATGAGAGAGTTATATTCTGTACGATTGGTTTGATCACATCACTTGAAAAAAGTGTGAACTATTTTGAGTCATTGTGTGTAAACAATGACAACTGTGTTTTAGTTGTGTTTAACTTTTGCCACTTTTGTTTACCATTGTGAAATCACAGTGTGAAATGTGATTTAGTCTGTGAGAAATGTGTTTAGAGTTTTGCAAACAGAGTGAATGCATTTTGAAAGGGTGTCAAACTACTAAAATGTGTTTATGGTTTTGCCAAATGAGTGATTCGACAAATTGGTTTAGGCCATGGAGAATTTGGTTTAGAGAATGGGGTTTAGTGTTTTAGCAATTTTAGAAAAACTGTAATATAGATACTGCTTGATTGCCAACATTGGATACCATATCTAAGTCACGGCATGTCTTTCAAGATAAAGTCAAATAGCATTAGCACAAAGATTGAAGGTCTATTGAAAGAAGCTATTATTACCACCGCTGCTGACAGAAGTCCTAGGGGAAACACTGGAACAAATATAATTACAGACAACCACTATAGGCTAATAACGATGGGTGAATAAAGGACATGTCAAGAGAAACAATTGATTGACAGGAGCGGTGCAAAAAAACACTCAGATTGTATCCCAATACCATGTTCTGTTACAACACAGTGATGAAATCACAAACTGCTGAGAGGGCACACAAATTCCCAACAGACTCTTCTAACTTTTTCCCCCAAAAAAGAGAGGGCGAGGAGGGGAGGGTGTGGACGAATTGTTTTATCAAACTGTCACTTCGCACACACAAACGGTGAGACGGAACACGCTCGCTCAACTCACAGATTAAGACTCTCCATCACACTGGATCAAAAGTCCGCGAGACACAACAAGCACTGTCTGAACCACTTGGGCACACGCCCTATAGCCTCACTCGCTTTACTGAAATATAAATAAGGAGCTATAATAGAATATGAAACAACACCCACAATTATTTTCCAAGACAAATAAACAGCAATGTATTGGTTCAAGACGGAGCCTCAGCGCTGCGTACATTTTAAGATTAGCTACGTGGTCCAATCACACAATTACCCAGTAATTGTAAGTACATTGTATTAATTTAAGTAGATTACAGTAAAGGAGTACAGCATTACTAGCCAGTGGCTCAGTTATTTAGAAACGGACGCAGTATCACAGATAAACATAGCAGATGCGCTCAGTACCAGAGACAAATGCACAAAGGTAAGCTTTGAAACGGTACAGTCAATCCAAACAAGACAAGATCATATTTAAATAAACTAGGACCAAAAATTTGGTTTCTTGAATAAAGACGCTGTGACAACAATAACACATTTTCTGGCGTTTTTTCGTACGTTTGTATTATTTCTCACGAATATAGGATGCCCAAGATTAAAACTCAGTTATATCAAAATAATCAATTTCTGATTGGATTTCCAAATCAGCGATGTATAAATGCTATGCTGTGTATTAAAATGCATCACACTAATAATGCAACAATAACCAGACATGGTTAGAAGATTGTTTACATTCGGCGATAGGCTACATCACAAGCACCAGCTCGTGTAGCGCTCAGTTGTAAGGCAGACCGAATTTAATGAACAAAGAAACCACACAAAGACGGCTAAGCGAACTTTTCGTGTAAGATAATTTAAATGCGTATCTGATTCATGCAGGCTAAAGAGAAATAATTTCAGTGTAAGTAAATGTTCAACTTCATCTCATGCATGTAAACTATGGAAACAAAATACATTAAATGTAGTGGAGCAGTATGTAGACAGGTGATCTGATCTTACAGTAAAAAAGAAAAAGATAGATAAACAAAGCACACTCAATGATCTGGAAGCTGGTCGACTACTTACGGGTGCCATCGAAGCGGGTGGCGATGGTGTCCAGGAAGGTGTTCTGTGGGGCCAGCAGACCCCTCATTACCGGCATCCTGGTCCGGGTTGACTGTGTCCTTCTGCCTCGGCGCCCCGGGGCAGTGGCCTCCTGGTCAGACCCGAACCCGGGCAAAAATCTTGACGTTCCGGGCGCGCATCCTAGCCCCTGGAGGAGCGCGCCGATCCGAGATACGCGTGGCTCCACTTTGCGACAGAGGTTTTGACCATATCTTTTAAAACAGAACGCGCATACTAGGTCTTGGGAAACCCCCTATCTTGTAGACTGCAGACTTTCAGCTATGGATTACAGAATGCTTGTCTTTGTCTTTAGAAGGTAGCGCCTATTGGCACTGCAACGATTGTCTTGTTGCACGGTAAGGACAGCACAAGTTTCGGTGCTGATGCTGTGATCTGACTCAGGAAAAATGCTTCTCCTTCGCGTTGGTTAGTACAGCGCTCTCTCGCGCGCGGTTGCTTGGTTTCTCGTAGTTACTACAGCGATATGTCACGTGTTATAGTTGAGGACATTTCCAGAGACCAATGCTCCTAGGTGCGTTGTAGAGACTTAGTTTGGTGGGTGATAATATCTTGAGATAAAGATAGGATAAATGAGCTCTAAAGGAGCTCTACTGTTTTAAGCAAAACATAACTCCTAATTGATGTATAGGTCCAATCGCAGGGGCGTGGCCAGGGGTGGCTAATTTGATTAGCCACCCCAAAAAATCTGATCTGATTAGCCCGTTACTCAAGTAGATCAACTCAATAGCGAAGGACCATTGGCCATTGTGCAACTTATACTTTTCTCAAGTAGCATTCAAATACGATTACAGTACAGCCACCTGGTCTGTAGGGACATCTTCACATTTGAAACTAGACTGACCGACATACACCTGCGAAAAATCGACCTCTTATATTTGCCATCAATAACGGGTCTTTATATCATTATAAGTGATCACAGAGAATACAGCTACTTTATAATTTCTAATCAGTCAAGAGCATCTGACCAGGAAAACAAATTGCTCTAAATAAGATTTGAGACATTCAACATTACTTGCACTAGCCCTGCAGTTCCCATTGTACCCATACATGACTACCATACATGACTACCATAAGTACCTATGAATATAGCCTACCTATTTTCGGTTGGCCCGTTAAACAGTGTCCCGCCTTTAGGGAATGACTGACAGGGCCATTGAACATGAAAATGCAATCGCATTGCAATGACATTTTCATTAAGTTTGTAAAACAGCATTAGAGCGTGGAAATTCAATTGCAATGTGTGGCGCTGTTTCTTCATTTTAACATTTGAATTAGCCTTTGAATTTTGTTAACCACAAAGCGAGGCATGACAAACAATGAGCCTAGTACTCAGATCACACATTCTCTTCACTAGGCCCAACATAACAGTTTTTCCTGGCAGGTGTTCTAAGGTAGACGTTTCACAATCCAGAGGATCGGGCTTAGTGTAGCCACATTTGAAGGTATTTTCCAACAAAGATGCAAGGTAACAGGAGGAAGATATTCAATGACTTTTGGGGTTTTGAAATCTTATGGTACCCATAATTGTGTGCCCCGTGTTGGACATTATGTTCTGGACATGCCTCTTCCTAATCAGTATTGGCAATTTCCAGTAAAAAAAAATCACATCATTGTTTCTCTGTAAATCATTCAAAAAACTAAATAATTGGTTTGGATAGGCCATACAATCCCAAAATGTTTCTTTCGGTGCCCATATGGTGCAGTTGCTATGGCAGCAGGTCAGGTTTGGTAATCAAATTTGACATGTCATCCAAATACAATAACGGTCTACACGCACAATTGTCCAATAAGATGTGTTCACCGAGAAACGAAAACCAATTACGTTTTCTCTCAAGAGAACGAAACTTTCCTTCATTGCCAAAAGCAGTAACTCCCATGGGTGAAAGTGTCTAATTTTCTTACGCTTCTTGATAATGTTTTGGTAGGGCTCAATTTTGATTTGAAATAAGTTGACTTAACATGGACATAACATAATGTTTTTCCATGTTATATTTTCCCCATGTTTTATTTACTTCCAACATCCGGTTTAAGTCGGTTTTCAGTGAATGCATCAAATACATATTGTGTGTAAAGCAGGCAGTGCAGACCGTAGATCCATTCAAGTTTTTTTTTTTGTCAAACACACCCCTCACAAAAGCGTTGTGTTTTTTAGGTTTTATTATTGAATGAAAGTGAAATGGGATGGGACGATTCACAGGACAGAACCATTTAAACTATAGCCTTATTAAAGAGCCAGTGTCATGCAAATTACCACAGATGGTGAAAATTCTGAACACTCAAATAGAACCTTTATTAATGCAGCTAATTGCAGGAAAGGGGTTACAGTCTTGTATGCAACACACTGCTTGTTGAATGGTAACGGACCCTGGCTCAATGGGAGTTTCTCCAGAGGGTCCCCCTTCCCTAGGACAATACATGAACATGGTCAATGATCCCTTCAAGACAGATGGGACATCTACCTACAGAACGGATAACAGATACAACAGATGTATGTAACACTGTAGATCTGCTAATGACTTTAACAGATGTGAGCCATAAACAAATAAAAAAAGGCATTTTCTCCATAGCCAAATTTCCTCTCCTACACCAGGTTGAGAAAATAAGTGATATTTCCAATGATTGAAATCAAGTGAAATCCTGCCACCTTCTGGCAATGTTGTTTACATGTTCACTACATATTGTTTTGATGAACAATAATGTATTTGTTAACATTTTGTCAATTGGATAATATTTTGCGTTTCTAATGCCATTCTTTTTGGAAAAACAGTTGCAAATATTAATAATGGCATTCATGTTTTGTTATTTGATCCAATGTAGCTTAATATACACTGCTGTTTTGTCAAAGCTGATTTATTTGAATATTCTAATGATCTATGAACTTGTTCCTTGAAATCGTTTTCTCTGATTGTAGTTATTGATTTTATAATTCAATCTTCAACCATAATTATTGGGTTTAAATATGTTGCACAACGTTGCAATCTGAAACGAAGCCCATCACAGGCAGCTACAACAACGCCTGATCTAAACCTGTAAGCGTATCATCAAAAGAAGCAATGCTCTGTGTGCCAGATCGCCTACGGTTTGGAGGTCAGAATTAATTTGGTTTATAGGCTACATTTGCAGTGGTGTCCAACATGACTGAGCAAATATGGGCCGCTTTTTTCAGAAGAGCCAGCTAAGCAATCTTTTAAAAACGGACGTAGATTATATTTATCACGGTGACTAACGTTTATGTCAAACAGTCTTACTTAAAAGCGCACGCCCACCATCTTGTAACGCAGTGGTTTTGCCCTGAAAAATCGACACAATGTGTAAATAACTTGCACATAAAGAGAACCTTGTGTTGCAAATATGTTTTATATGCAACTGTACAAAAAATCTTGAACCCGCCCTAATGTATTTCATCTCGTCTACGTTAGGTAGAACCGGACATTTAGATTACCCTTTACAGTTGTGTGGGGTTATGCTATTGGCTGTTTCAGATTATATATTTCCGTCGATTGGTTCGGGTAGTGTCTGTCGAGAGGGCAGTGGCAACGTACTAATGACAAGGTTGACGCCTCTGTTGAATTGGAACTGTACCTCCTCTCGCTTATCGTACGGGTTGCTTTCTATAACCTTTCGGTGTATAACAAGACGTTCTACCATCTACTCGATACCGGTCCATATTGTGGTTCTGTTAGAAAAAGGTAGGCATTTAAAAAAAACCTTAACGTCTATTATTTGTGCTTCTCGCAAAGTTCATCAGCAATCATACAAGGATTTGAGAAAAACAATCGGGGTTTTTAAAATCAGCTTTCTTGTTCTTAATACGGTAATTTTGGACGGCAATATGCGTTGTACTTTCAGATCGTTTCTTGTCAGCCAACAATGTAGCTAGGCCGATTGAAAAGTCATGCATGTATTGAGCTTTGTTGAAACGGATGATTATGACAGCTCTCAGTACACCCGGCTTGTCATACATTCAGGAAGTAGATATTCTGAAGTGAAGTGAGTTCGTTGGATCATTCAGAAAGGCTGTACGCTTTCTTAAATCCACTGATGATTGCCAGTATCCACAAACGATCGCCCCTCCTCATCGTGCGATCTCCGTTGTGTGATGTAATATTCTAGGCCTGCTTTTCATGGTCAAATGTTGAAACATTAATACAAAGTTCGAGAAGAAAACCTTTCTACATTTCAACTTTGGCACCGGTATTGGTTTGTAGATTCGTTATGAAATGATCCTGCTTTTCAGGTATTGTATTTTGTTAATTATAGAAAAAAAGAATAATACTGGTCAGATATATTGGTTTTACTTTTTAAACAATATATTGAAAAATGCTTCCTCACTTGTCTGGCAACTTGCAGTTCCAGATATTGAACATCTTCATTCGTTTTCTGTTTGTCCTGTCAGCCAGCTCAAATGTCCCACACATTATCCCTTCTGAAATCTCTTTCAGTGCTCTGGAGAGTGGCCAGATTAATCTCAGGCTTGCTAGTTTCCACTTTCTTTTTACAACAGTCTCTGACTTCCCTTCGCTGTTCCCCTCTTTCCTCCCCCACTCTTCCTCCACAGGGTGTAAGATGTCTCAGAAGATAAAGGCAGGGTCGGTGGTGGAGATGCAGGGGGATGAGATGACTCGTGTCATCTGGGAGCTCATTAAGGAGAAACTCATCCTCCCCTACTTGGAGATGGAACTGCACAGGTGAGTTATGTCTGCTCGTATAACTGGACCCGTACTCATTAGTGCCCATGGGAGCCAAGTGGATTGGTACCAGAAACAGTTTTCAAGTTAAAACAAGCATTTCTATGGAACCGGATCCAGTGATCCCTTTCAGGTTGGGTATATTTGCTGTTTAAAGTGCGGATGACCCTTTGGAGACTCCCTTGGGCGTCTCAGCAGGTTGTGTGAGGGTTCTGTGACAGTGGAGGTCTGCCTGAAGAGAGACATTAATGTGATTGCTGGACGGGATAAAGTGAGTGGGACTTGTATTTTAAATGGGCTGGATACTTTTGACCGGGGTTTCTGTTTACCCTTCACCTCTGAACTCCTGTCATAAGCCTTAACCGGAGTCTAATGTTTTGTTTTTTTACCCTGACTGTTTTAAATTCCAATGTAAACGTGAATAGAGTGACTTAAAGTTTGGGATATGCTCTCTCTATCTCCTCTGGGTAAACTATTAATTAAGTCCGTTCCTTTTATCTGGGTATCTCCCTCCACAACATGTTCGATTAAGTAACACTCAACTCTGACTTGCAATGCAAAAAAAGGCAGCTCAAGCTCCTGGGTTTACCAAACATGTCACACCAGACAAGCTGGTCCACATCAGGCAACGCTCTTCGGTGATTCAGGTTTTACCTGCTTGTTGATTTAATCTTACGGAATCTTTTGTTAAGGCGCCATTGTGTGGGGAAAATTTACAAGACTGAATTGAAACAATAATATGACTTGTCTCCTCATCCTTTGCCGAACAAGACCACAGTCTGGGGGGGGGGTATGATAGGCAGACCAGTGAGTATGTTTAAATGGGGAATAGCTCAGGAACTCTGACATGAATATTTCTACATTATGTTTAGATTTCATTTATGCCAGCTGTAATACTCTTTGATAAGTTCCCTTTGAATACCTGACTTGCACTTCAGTTTGTGTGATGCATCCAGGAACTCAGGACAAGCCTAACCCACCGTACATAGATGTGCCTGGATTAACCTTTGACACATACACAGTGTACAGGAGACAAGTACAACATATTATTACACAACACGTTCTGTACTGTTCTTTTACAATGTCCCCTGTTACATGTTGCTTCAGCAGGGTACTTTGAGTTATGAATAATGAAATAAGAATACCTAAGAAAATTCTGTTAAGAAGTATCCCTCAAGAAGGTGGGCAAAATGCATCTAATTGATATAGATGCGTTGTGTTGATTCTAGATTCTACTATAATGAAGGCATGTGGGCTTTTTGAGCTGTTTTAGTCCTAGTTCATTGATTGCCTACTTCTCTATTTGTACTTGAACTTCAGACTGCACTGACAGTAACCACATACATACACACACAAACTCACGCAGGACTTTGGCTATTGTGTTGTGATTATCATAATGTACATGAACTTTGAAGGGTATTTCAATGGCTTAAGCAAAGCATGTTGTCGTTTCTGAGAACTGACATTCAAGTTTGAGTTCAGTTTTATAAGGGCTTACAAGTTCTTCTTTCACCATATTTTCAGTTATGACACAACATGATGTAATAGTCATTCTATTGACAATTGGGCTTGTCATTGTTAAAATAAAAACCTTTGTCAAAATTGTATTCAAATCATTATTTAAAATTGTGTGGTTTTTTTGAGGTGTATTAAAACAACAACCTTGGTTAAGTTGCAGTTGCTCAACCTACCACAAGGAGCTGCTAGTGTGCGACTAGATAGAAGACAACCCTTTCTGACATCCTGCCCATCTCGGACCCCACTGCCAATGTCTCAGTAAAGCCTTACATTGTTGTAATACTAGGCCTAGGAGGAAGGGCTGGAAACAGAAATTAGGTGAAAGGTTTTAGTTCAACTTTACAAAATACCCAACCTTAGGAAAACCTAATTAAGTATTTAGACATGCACAAAGTCATATATTTTGGGGGTTTATAATCCTTTGTGGGCAGATCTACCTGAACTGATCTTACATCACCTGTATTTGTCAAGTACATTGACCCATATTCTGAATAGTACTTGATGTACAGTTATGGTGCAAATGGTAGGAGTGAAAACAAGGACAGAATACACAAAGTAGACGTGAAATGAGTGCTGAGTAATACATGAATTCAGTCACATAGCCGGACAAGACTGGCCTCTTTGTTCCCATGCATCTTCGGCACTGCTGTGGGATCTGCCTCACACCATCCAGATCACTGCCATGACTCTTCCTGACACTGACTTTGTTTAACACGTTTTGCTGAGAATTCAGTCACTCCTAGAAGTTGGTATCCAATGTATGATGGTTGTTCGTTATGTAGGCTTACCCCCCCCCCCCCTCAATTTTAACGAATGAATGGTGTTGATGTTCGTGTTGCTAGGCAGCAAGGTAGTGGAGTGCAGTGCACTTTGGTGTTAAATTCCTGCCTCTCTTGATACAAAGGCTTTGTTGTTTATTGGGTTCCATTTCCACTCTGCTCCTGTGGGGCTCTGATGTAACTGCTGGCTCAGTCTGAGGTACTGCTTTGGATGGATAATCCCCACTAATTAATGAAAGGATTGAATGGAATATCAATGAAAAACACGGTTATTATGTCAGAATTGCATAGGATTTCATGAGAATGAAGTCTTCTAATGCCAATTGTTTAATGTCACACAGATTAGGTTCACAGGCATACATTTACCCTCCCCACTCACCTCCCTGTTACCCTCCCCACCCATCTCCCTGTTACCCTCCTCACCCATCCACCTACTGACCTCCCTGTTACCCTCCCCACCCATCCACCCACTGACCTCCGTTAACCTCCCCACCCATCTACCCACTGACCTCCCTGTTACCC
>JACXGK010002356.1:6719-36574 GCA_016801125.1 Novumbra hubbsi | reverse complement strand
CGGACGACAGTGTGACGGTGGAGGCGGCGGAAGCGACAAGGCGCTACAACGTCGGCATCAAGTGTGCCACCATCACGCCAGACGAGAATCGTGTGGAGGAGTTCAAGCTGAAACAGATGTGGCGCTCTCCCAATGGGACCATCCGGAACATCCTGGGGGGCACCGTGTTCAGGGAGGCCATCATCTGTCAGAACATCCCCCGCCTGGTCCCCGGCTGGGTCAAACCCATCATCATCGGCAGGCATGCCCACGGAGATCAGGTAACCTTTACCAAGACTTCGATTTACAGGCTCTTCATCAGGTAACCTTTACCAAGACTTCGATTTACAGGCTCTTCATCAGGTAACCTTTACCAAGACTTCGATTTACAGGCTCTTCATCAGGTAACCTTTACCAAGACTTCGATTTACAGGCTCTTCATCAGGTAACCTTTTCCAAGACTTTGATTTACAGGCTCTTCATCAGGTAACCTTTTCCAAGACTTCGGTTTACCGCCATTTCGCTCCCGGATTCATGAATGGCTCTTTAGGTCCCTCGCCACACCCTGTTCTAAAGAGAGATTTAAATACCTCCAGAAGGAATTAATAGATACTAGGTCATTGTTGCTAGATGAAGCTAGAAGCTGTGTTTCTTCATTTTCAATGGAAGGAGATACGTTTGTGTACATTAGCCAGTTGATAATGTGTTATCTTCATGCTGACTTCTTTGTGCTTGTCTGACCCGACCGAGTGAGACCGACCGGCGGGCACGGAATTGCAGTTGCCACTGGAGGTTCAGTCAGTCAGTGATTAAATGCTTGCCCTTTGGAACGTGATGTTGACACACTGTCTCTCTGACACCATGTCATAATACCATACTGCAGGAACTGAATCATGCCTTCTTACCTGGCACCCTGTCATCATGGTCAGTTAGCTAAAGCTCAGTTGACCAGTGGGTTGGCTAGTGATTTAGAAAACCCTGTTAGGTATAGCCTATCTTCCTAATTCAGGCCTAGCTTGTCATTGTCACGGGATTGGAGGTGTGGCCTCGTCAGACTATGTACGGCCTGAATCCAGGATAAGCAGGATATCTCTTTCTAGTGTATTTCAGATGGCAGTTTTCTGTTGCATCTACATCTATTTATCCTTAACACACTTCATAAAGGTCCCCTGAAACATTCCACATTTTCTTTTTCTGCGATAAGACCAGATTTAAACAAAAAGCTATGAAGTCAGAGATCTGAAATTCGCAGGTGGGAAACACCCTTCATATCTTAGAGGACTGGCAAAGAACATGGGGTCAAAATGCCAGACGAGCAGGATGCTCATTCATGGATATAGGAAGTCCTTGTATCCAGGTATTTGGCCAACGGCTGTAATATCGATTTTTTTTTTTAATTATTTTTTTATTTTTTTATTCAGTTAAAACAAGTTGTGAGCAAATTTGAGATATTGCCTTAATATACTTTACATCTATTTAGCGGACTCTCATGATCGCTCGCTCCTTCCTTATGTTGTTTTATGTGTAAAGTACTATAGTTACCAGATAAGTCAAGGTTAAGAGCGCCACTTATATTACTTCAATGTCAACTTTAGAGTGAAAATCCCACAAGAAAAGCTCCATTCTTTCATCCCTTTCTTGTTCCGTTATGCATGAAATGTCTGACAAAAAATATTGTGAAAGTATAAAACTGTGTGGTAGGTCAACGGACTCACACATTTGACCTACTCGTTCCTTGTTGCAGCTGACATGAAGTGTACTACTATTTATCTCCATCAGATGGCACCCCTGTCTAGTACTTCTATTGACCCCTCCTGTATAATCCCAACAGTACAAAGCTACAGACTTCGTGGTACCTGGACCAGGCCGACTGGAGATGAAGTTCACACCAAAGACTGGAGAGCCAGTGAACTTCGTTGTCCACGACTTTGAAGGTAAAAACCCTGTGTTTAACTGTCAATCTCAAAATGTCCGTGTTAGTATACCGTGTTCGTCAATTAATCAAATGTATTTTAAAAAGCCCTTTTTTCCCACTGCGGTTGTCTCATTGTGCTTTTCCAGACACCCAGCCTAAAACCTCAAAGAGCAAGCAACCAGAGTTAACACAGTGGCTAGGAAATGTCCCTTGTAGGAGCTTAGTCAATAGGACCTACCCGTGGGTTATGAATCTACATGTTTGCTGTGTAAATATTTCATTGTGAAAGCTGCAGTATCTGATTTAACAACGCTTGATAGAGGAGTCCGACATGTGCGTCTCTGTACCACACATACTGTAGACAAACAAGGAACTGATTTCTGACGGTTGTCTTAGCACCTTCTTCACAAAATGGGCTATCTTAATGAAGTTGTGTATGTGGACACAACTAGTTTGTCTGCGTGCGTGCACGTTATCTTCATGAGACTGACTCAGTCCGTATCTCTGTTGTCCAGGTTCTGGTGGAGTGGCTCTGGGTATGTACAATACAGACAGCTCCATTAGAGACTTTGCCCACAGCTCCTTCCAGATGGGTCTGGTTAAAGGATGGCCCCTCTACCTCAGCACCAAGAACACCATCCTCAAGAAGTACGACGGGCGCTTCAAAGACATCTTCCAGGAGATTTACGAGAAGTAAGTCAGCCTGGCCTAGGAAAACCAATCAGTTAATATCTTCTGGCTAGCAGAAAGATAGACATGAACTCTCAAACTCCGGATCACAGGCATAGATGGGTTCTAGGTATCGGTAGGAGAGCCGTGTTCTCAGGGCTGTCCCTACGTGTGTTCTAGGGAGTACCGCTCAAAGTTTGAGGAGAAGGGAATCTGGTATGAGCATCGTCTGATCGATGACATGGTGGCTCAGGTCATGAAGTCTGATGGAGGATTCATCTGGGCCTGCAAGAACTATGATGGAGACGTCCAGTCCGACTCTGTAGCCCAAGGTAACATCTGTCGGACCACTCTATTGTATTCCTGCATACTCAATTGAAGATATTATTCCAGAACAGAAATGTAGTCAATTGAGTTAGACGTTTAGTTCCAGAACATTGAGGAGATGCAGATTTGTTCTAACTTGGCCGTTGTTCTCATTCGGCGTAATCGGTGCGTCGTCTCAATCGGAAGCAGTCTGATAGATGCGTTCGATGTCTCGCTGTGTGTCTCAGGTTACGGTTCCCTGGGAATGATGACCAGTGTGCTCATCTGTCCTGACGGCCGTACGGTGGAGTCTGAGGCTGCCCATGGCACCGTGACACGCCACTATAGACAGCACCAGCAGGGCAAGGAGACATCCACCAACCCCATTGGTAAAGAGCCCGCCGAGCCGATACCAAGCGATACTTCATAACGTGCCTACAAAGGAAAGTCGAGGCCACACCATGGCCGCTGTCAGCCTATTCCACCCGCCCCTATTGTCTCCTGTCTGTGTGCAGCCTCCATATTCGCGTGGACCCGGGGGTTGCTTCACCGAGCCAAGCTGGATGACAACACAGAGCTGCGCGTGTTCGCCGAGGCCCTGGAAGCCGTCTGCATCGAGACCATCGAGGCCGGCTTCATGACCAAGGATCTGGCCATCTGCATCAAAGGGTTGGCGGGGTGAGTGTCTCTTTTGCACGTGCTGTAAACGGTTATGGATACTGTTCACCTGACTGACTGTGAAACCAGACCGATTCAAACGGTGTCTTCTGCCTTTTTTCTGTTTTCTTCTTGTTTTTTGTTAGGACTCAACGATCAGACTACCTCAACACCTTCGAGTTCCTGGATAAACTGGCGGACAACCTGAAGCTCAAGATGTCCAACCAACCCAAACTGTGATCTGCTTACTGATGCTAAACATGCACACTATTGGCACCTGGGTTTACAGGGGCCCCCAGTCAAGTCACTGACTCAGGGACTGACTGACTTAACTGGTCTGTTTCATCCAGAACACAACCAGGACCCTCTGGACTGAGTCATTCCCAACCGTCCTGCTGAAGTAGGTGCCTTGTCTCTGGGGTTCAGCTGTAGGCTGAGCTGGGACCCTTCTCCATTAATCACTCACCACTACAGTGAAGCCATATCTTA
The DNA here is from genome assembly GCA_016801125.1 of Novumbra hubbsi. NCBI lineage: Eukaryota > Metazoa > Chordata > Actinopteri > Esociformes > Umbridae > Novumbra > Novumbra hubbsi. Next base: position 32,559 of record JACXGK010002356.1, on the reverse strand, counting down.
TGGTAACACTTCCAATGCCAATCTAATGTCCTAAATCATGATTCAAGCAAAACGCAGAGTTCAGCACATTCCAAGTTCTCAGGTTTCAATTAAAGATGAAATTTGAACATGGAATCTTGGCAAACATTTTGTTTTGTATCTTTTTATTTAAATGTATTATGTTTTATATCAACTCATAGGTTTCCTTAATGACTGTTTTACAGGTATTTTAATAGCCTTTGTTTTTATTGATCTCAATTATAATAAACTTTATTTTCTCTGACTAGCATTAAAAACATAGTTTCTAAATGTCACTACTCTGTCCACATCGTTAGAGACACAAATCGATATAGAAACGTGTATTTTGCAGTATAATGGACTTTGTGTTTTCTTATTAAACAACTGGTCAGTGGTAAAAATAAAGGAAATGTTTAGCCATTTAACAGTTATTAAGCCTTTACAACTGCAATTCTATAATAACCTGGTTATGATTCCACACTATCTTATGACAATTTTGTCAGGTGTTTCATGGATTATTTTCCTAGAGGGGTGTGTGTGTGTGTGTGTGTGTCAGTCAGTATGCAGTGATAGACGACAGACCTGTTTTAGTTGTCTGAGGGTCATCTGTCCTTTGTGGCCTTGTTTGGTTTTATGTCTTTAATAACTAATATATTCTCTGACAACTACTGTAAGCATATAAAAACCTGCTTGTGTTGACAGTGTATTCCCTTTTTACTCACTACATCATTGTAATCGGAAGGGGTTGCTGTAAGTCACCCAGTTGTCTATGTGTGTGTGTTTAATCAATAGCTTAAAACCTAGACCCGGATATACAGAAACCTGAGTCTATGTACTTTCATCTGCCAGTAATCCTAGAAAATAAGGGCGTTATGTACTCAATGGTCTGTGCGATATCAACTCCATAAATGTTTTTTTGAGATAAGTGTGGTTTTATGCTTTCAGTGCACCTCATCTATGTGATACCTAGAGTTTGTGCTTGTAAAACGTCCAATTGAGTTTGTGGAAATATGTTTCCCTCTTAGGATTTGCCAACAGATGGTGCCATTGTAACCCATGTGGCATTGACCCAAGTAATTGGCACAATGATGACGTTGACGTACATTATATAGTCCATTATGGTAACTGATACATAAAAAATACATATATTTTGGTCAGTATTGATTTGCAAAGTAACTAAGATGCAGAGCAACCGAGAAATCATGCAAACTAATACCACTATTGTGAATGGACTGAGCCAGGCAGTGTAACAGAATCATAGGTTGTCAGATTGAATTTAACAATCCTGAATGGCTCTGAAGTCATAATTCAGTCAGCTAAGTGCAGTTTGTTATCATCTGTAGTTTACCAGGTGGGAATGGCTCATTCCGTTTCACGCTGAGACGATGCATATGACAATAGCCTATTGGTTTCTGATGCATCATAAATCCAGCAACATCCCTGTGATGCTTTTACAGGCTGCATGGAGGACTGACTGAAAGACGCGTCTGTGTGGGGAGAATGGGGTTACAACCGTGTCTTCCTCCGACACACTCTTGACATGATTAGCTGCTGTACTAGATACACCTTTTATCCCAGTTGTAGCAGAGATACTGGACCAACCCACAGGAGAGGAAAGCTGAGGTACTTGGGCACCGGATAGAGAGAAGCAAGGCTCCAAAAAGGTATCAAAGCCTGCAGGGTTGCTGCTATTGTACCAACTTAATTGGATTTCTTCTGCAAGAAGGGAGTCTCATTTGCCAGTCTAAGGCTCTAAAAAGATGGCTGCGCCAATGAAAGAGACAGTTTATTCGATGTGAATGGGATGAGTGCGTACTTTTGTAATCATGGGGCAACATTCAATGTTGCTTATGTTGATGTGTGGCAGTAAACACATTATTAGTTGGTATTTTTAACCAAATACTCTTGGGTGTCTCAAAGAAACCCCCCCAGCATAGCACAATTAAATCTGAAAGGTCATTATGTTCACAAGGACCAAGTCAGGCTACATTAGCTATAGTTTGTCAGTCTTTCTATACTGGATTTTCCATTGAGACAAGATCCAGCAAGGATTCTGTTTCCTCGGGGTGGTCCAATGTTGATTTAAACAGTGGTTCTGTATGAACCCCTTCAGGTATTGTTTTGTGGTTCTGAACTTGCTACACATCTGGCTCTTTCAACGCAGCCTTTGTGAAATATTCAGTTTCAATATTACATTCAGGACACTGTTACTGCAGACACAACGACACAGGGTTGTTTTAAACTTTTTACATAAGACAGGATTCTGGTACATTTTGAAAATGTAACTTGGAATCGGATAACCAACTGAAATCCAGGTAAAGCCGTTATCACATAAAAAAACGAATGACACCTATTTCTCCTGAAACCCCCTTTTTCTCTGGAAAATTTTGTAAGAGCTGTGTTTCTCTTTGTGTCTATCTGTATTCCAACTTTGCTCTGAGAACACCTTGCTCCGGTAGGGAGAACATAAGAGGCCTCAGCGCTGTTGTTTCCATGGGGACACAACAGCCACTCCACTCTTCAAAAGCAGGCGAACAGAACAGAGGTAGTGGTCCCTTTGTGTTGGAGAGGGAGAGAGCAGAACAACACTGGCCAGATGAAAGCACTGCCATCCTTAAACCCAATCATAATTTAGTCATCAGTACAGGATGGTATAATCAAAATACAGGGGGGAGATGGATGTGGAGGACAGACAGAGAAATGGATAGGGGAAGAGCGGAGTGTGTGGTTCAAGAAACGAGGGAGAAAGAGAGTGCTGTTAGAACTGAGAGGGGAATATGGATAGAAATGGTATTGTTCTTGAAGATGATGCTCAACCTTTTTTGCACTGTCAATCTCATGTTTAGGTAATGCTCTTGGACGGAAAATGTGTCTTGTCCTGCTGGATACAGACACTGGGAGGAAGATGAAAAACAAGATGACACATTAATTTGAACATTGTGTTCAGATATAATTACTATGTGACGGATTTCTGCTTTACATTGAGGTTAGGACTGTACACACTATTCTAGTTTTTTTTTTTATCTCAATATGACCTCATTGTAAAGGGCATTTCAATATCCACCTGACCTTCACAACTAATCCAACTTCCCTCTCTGCCTCCTCTAGCATCTCTCCCAGAGGCAGCTAGGTCCAATCCTTGGCTGCCATAATTGACTGTCATCTCAGCACAAAAAAGCGGGGAGTTTGCTGGGACAAATAGCACTTAGCAGGAGTTCACATGCTCCTCTATGTAGGTCAGGCTCAATATGGTGTCTGCAAGTTTACAGCTGGAACTCATAGTGCCATTATCCCACAACAATGCACCGGAGAGGAACTTATTTGAGCCCATTAGCCTGGGCCGGGCCCCCATCTCCTTCATTAGAGAAGGCTTTTTTTTAAATGAGCCTAAACAATCCGCACACAGAAAGGGTGGACGGGGGAGCAGAGGGACCGAGGAAGGGGAGGTCGTAGGTTTAGCTGAGAGAGCCCACGATAATTACTGTGTTTCTCTCTCTGGCCTGAAAGAGACTTGAATAATGTTTCTTTTTCTGTGGGGCCGGCACAATGGATGCTGGGTAGCTTCAAGCACTGCTAGTTCTGCCCCATTAAGAAAAAATATGCTCCGTTCTCTCCCCACTCATACCCCTTTCCTCCACCCTTCCACTCTGATTTGTCATTAGAGAAATGTCTTTATGACCTTTGTAGAAGGGTTTTCAGTTTGAAATGTGGCCCCCGCTGCTGTCACCTGCCTTGGTCATTAGATTGGTATTATATTGGTTTTGCAGCAACTGTAGGTTAATTTGTGTGGGACTGGGTATAAAACCGGGTTGTCATTTGAAAACATTAAGTGGCCAATTATAAAAAACGATTTTATTTTCATACAAAATACAGCAGGAGAATAAGAGAGAAGGATGGAGATTTTGTCAAGGAAGCTGAGACAGAATTTCCAATTAATGCCTATGTTATGGAAAAAGGCACCCTGCAACTTTGTATATTTCCGTAATTTTTCTAAATAAAATACAGGAAAAAATTGTTGTTGATAATTAATATAATGCATTCTGCGTTTCAAACTCATTTAAGTGCTAGAGAAGCAAGCAAAAGTTTAACCTGAAGACCTATAAACGGAACATTCGATGTCGGAACCATGTGTTCCATCCGGTCAACCTTTTCTCTGACGGACCAGAATATAACACTGTTTGTAAATAGAATTAGGTGAGTCACGACTTATTAATTATTCTTTCGGTACAGCGTATGTTGGCATTTGACTATATGATGTATTTGAAAAAAACATACGATCAAATATTAATACATATTTGCGGATGTAGATGGCTTTATCCCTGAAATGTACATGACATTGGGGTTATGATATAAGCTAACGTTAGCGGTCTAGTTTGGTACGGTGACAACCAGATGATGACTGTCATTAACACCCAAATATTTGTACTGTAGTACAACGTGCTGTTTTGTTTGTAAATAAAATATACGGAATTGTATTCGTTTGTCGAGCTGCAGTAGCATGGTGACGCTAGGAAAGCCCTGCACTAAGCAGCTAGTTAACTGTGTTTTCGGCGATTTGAAAGCCAATATTCTGTGCAAATTTAGGGCTTGCTGTCGAAAACTTTAAAGGACCACAGTACATACTCTCTATGCATGGGCTGGTTTGTGTCTATCTAAATCAATGTAAGTGAAAAATTCAGCCAGGCAGCAGTTTATTATGATTGCTTATGTCTCTTGAACAGTAATTTGTTTGTTACCTAACCAGGATATTTGTATTGAAATTGCTGCACTGTTGTCAGCAGGTATAGGCAGTGTGACGACATCGCTTTCTCCTACTGATCGTTACGTTGTTAATTATTCTACAGTGCCACTCCCCCTAGGTTACAAACTTCATGTTTAAAGCTCCCCCTGTTTCTGGAGATCTAGTGTTCTGTAGGTTTTAGCGTTGTCAAGAGAGTACTGTAGCTTTTTAGGAACAAGGTTGAAGACCCCCTGGTCTGTAGCTAGCTTAAATCCATGAACACACCACACTCCTAGCTACTGCACTGACTATAGAGGTGATGCTGTATGAGTTAAATATAGCATCAGTGAGTAGGGATTTTGTGACTTTGTGCTTCTGTGTCACTCCATCATGTCTAGCACAAGGACACAGTCATGACTGCTGCTGCTCGCCTCAGACAGTCATTTAACCAGTCACATGTCACCACACTGTTTTGAGTCAAGGTCACTCATATCAGTTGTCATGTGAACCTAATTTGATGCCATTTTGGGGGGGAATGGTTGAAGAGGTTTTTCTAGAATCTGGCATTCTCGTTAGTGCGTGGTGATGTTGTTTGGAATGTTTATTGGATGTTGACGTATCCATGACAGTCCAATGTTTTGTTGGATTCAGTGAGCTCATTGCTGAAGAGAGATTGATGAGTCAGATAGCGGCTGAAGCTGATGCAGAGTCACACCCAGTGCTCTCTACACAGGGTTTATGTCGCTGGCCTTTCCACAATTGCATAATTCTCACCGCCTTCTCAGAACCACTTGGGGTAGAATGTCAGAGGGGTGGAACCTCTCACTTCCTCATCCAAGAATAAAACAGTAAGAGATTTGGCAAGGATTATGACATTGAGAAAAGGCCACTCAAGCCCCCCAAACAGACTCATCTGGCCTGCTCTCCTTGGTCCATCCACCTCCTCATCTTCACCGCTCCAACCCTTTCCTAGTGAAGGGCTGACTGTATGCTGGGCAGGGATTGGCTGACGGTGATGTAATGCTTTTACATAATTCATGCCTGAAAGAAAGTGAAAGACCCCGAGACAGGAGAATTGATCGTCCTGCCTGTGAGAGGGAGACACAGAGGTAGCGTGGGATGATGAAGCAGAGGCTGCATCGCGGAGGAAGGAATAACAGAACAACAAACAGTGAAAAAGTGAACCGTTTCTCAGAAGGAAGGGAAGGGTGGCCCCAGCCTGATGCACAGGTTGGCTGGACATTAGTCTGTGTTATCCGTATCATTTACTCCCTCCAACTGGGAAGATACCAACCATTTGGGATTGACGAAGAGCGCTTAGTCTTTAGTTGATGCGTGAGTGTAAGTTCAGATAAATTGTAGGTAGCTGTCTAATATTCACAATCAGATTTTGTGCTAAGATTGTAGACAGTATTTGTCAACCGTTATCTGTCAGTTGTTGGATGCGATCAGGAAGTAGCCTGGATCGATGGTAAACATATCTGATGTTGACCCTGTTGGCTGTTTAATGTTGTATGATCATCACCAATGATGTGCTTCGTGTTTTGTTCCCTCTGCTTTTCCACGCCACAGTGATGCCTAAAATGGTCCCCTTTTGATGACATCATCACCCAACTTGGAGGTGGAGCATTCTTTGTTACCCACATCCTCATTTTCTGAATTCACATGTGAGCTGTTTTTTTTTTTTTTACTCACTCTGTACCAACCCACCCACACACACTCATTGGAAGAACCGTAGAGCCAACCGCCTTTGCAGAGTCACACAAAATTGGCCAAGCTATGTGAATATCTGTCCAGGGCTCATGCCATCTGCCAGCATACACTCAACGCTATTGTCTGCCTCGAGCTAGTTGATTGTCGGGACTGTGTTAAAGAGGGATTGTTTTCCTGGAAGGAGCCTCCTCCTGTCCTTGAAGAACGCCATCCGTTCAGAACGCCTCCCTCCGGGGCACAGGCGGCTGATGCCACCGCTGCGAGGCCCAATGCTGATTGGATCCTGCCCTGCCCAAAAACCCACTCAGGCCCCCTGCGCACCAACGCTGCCCTGACAACCTCTGCGTGGGCCCAGCCCAGGAGCACCATGGAGGGGCTGGAGGTGGAGGACATTAGCCCGGCCCTGGAGGCCACTGAGGACTTCCTACACTGCCTGGACGGAGGTGGGAGGGAGGCGGTCCGGCAGCCCAGGCAGCTCCGCCCCAAGCTGCAGGAGATGTCTTCTGCCCTGGGAAAGCTGAGCTCCAGCGGGGTGTGGGGCCTGCTGGCCGGGGAGCAGGGGGCCGAGGTGTCCCCGCGTAACGTGGCCTGGGCCGACCAGCCTTCGGCCTTCAGCGTGCTGGGCCTGAGGCAGGGGAAGAGGAGCCGCGCGCGCTCCACCAATGATCTGGCTGGTCACGGCAAGGACACCAACAGCACCACCTCCAACTCCGCCTTTAAGAAAGGCCATAACCGCTCGCGTTCCGATGTTAACTACCGGCCGTCCTACGTGGACAATGCTAACGGCCTGCCTGCTGTGGACAGGAACATGCTGAAGAACATGACCCTCGACCAACGAGATGAAGGTAAGCAGTCCATTTTTGGTTGGCTGATTACATTAACCACTGTTCAGCGATTGAAACGGCAATTTAGGCCTCTGTATACAACACTTGCTAAATAAGCTAATGCTAGCAAGACCGGCGTATATGAGATGAATATCTGGACTAGCTTTCCCTTGTGTCATTATGAGGATTGTTTATTCCACGGCCACACTACAGCATCCAGTGTTGTGTTCTTCTGGAACAGTGTCCATGGCCATTGTGGGGGTAAATACCAGCCTCCCTGATGCATGCTGTTTAGTCTGTTTGTGTTTGTCTGAGAATGGGTGTAAGCTCTTTACCAAATACCATAATGGGATGTAGAAGGATGTCATTCTATTTCAAATTGGTCCCAAGCGAGGCGAAAGAGATGCTGCCCAATTATCCCTCATATTAGGATGGATTAGTATACGACTGAAAAGGCATTAGTCGGCTCTAGGAAGGGAGGAGGGACTGATAGTGAGGCTACACAAGAGGATGTTAAAAGCACAGGCTCTATTCCACAGGACCTAGCAACCTAACGGAACCCGCTATTAGACAGATACTGTAGATGGCAGTGCTTTGATACGCTTACTGTCCTTCCTTTTCCTGAACAACATATTTTCATGACCAATGCTGCGTCCTCTGTTGGAGCGGAGAAAACCTAGGCACAATCATTACCACCAATTTTACAAGTTAGAGGTCTACGGCAATCAATATTGCCAGATTGTATGCCCAATGCCACCAATGTTGACCCCCCCCCCCCACTTCCATGAGCTCACTTCCACCAACACGCCCCATCCCTGCAATGAGCCCTGCTGCGATTCGCTGTGGTGACATTTGCTGATTTTTATTTTTTTTTACCCCCTCTTTCATACACACACACACACTAATGTTGATGGATTGGTCGATTTCACTGTGCGCTGGGAGACTGGGAGTGGGCGTCACTGAGCTATCAACCTTCAGCTGGGAGTGCTCTAATGTTGACTGCTGTAGAGGTTACAATTCATTAATTTATAGGTTTTATATCATTGTCCTACATTGTCATTAGTCCAGGCATGTCTTTTTGCACTGTTAATGTGTCTTTCCTTTACTTCACCTCGTAATAAATCTCAGTTGTTTTTTCCTTTTGATATGGAATGTACAGTCCCTTTGGAAAGTAGTCCGACCACTTCAACTTTTCCACATTTTGTTGTGTTATAGACTCATTGATACTTGATTAATTATTCTTTGTTTGCCTTCAGTCTATACATTACCCCATAATGAGTGTCCTTGAGTGGCCCTGCCAAAGCCCTGACTTGAACCCGATTGATCATCTATGGCCGAGGTGTCAAACCGGTTCCACGGAGGACCGATGGCGGCCTTCCGAAAGTATTCTGAAGAACTCATCTACATCTCATTTACATACGCCTTTAGACACTGCTAGAAAGGCTTATCGGCAGCCATCAGCTTTGGATAAGATTTGGGTACTTTCTCTCATTCGTCCTGTCCAGTCACGTTTTGTCAGATTGGAATAGGAGCATAGGTGATCTGCAATCTGCAATCTGCAATCTGCAAGTCTCTCCTATCAACCTTCAGCTGTGAGTGCTCTAATACAAATGAATGTGTAAATCCAATATGTAACTGGATGTCCGCAACACTTTCCATTCTGGGGAAGAAAATATATATTTCATAGGTCTGACTGTCCTGTCGTGATGTCCTGATATCACAAAGATGCTTGTTAGTCCAACATCTAGTCCACATCTCAGAAGACAAACTTTTAAAAGGGCTATCATTGTTGTGATTGTGTTCCCCAGTGCCTGGTCTGTCTGGGTGCGGCAGTCGGTCAGTACAATAAGGGACTTCTCTAGCTATTCTTCCTGGCATTTCGGTCTTTGGCAGCTTCAGCCAGTGACCTAGCCTAACTGGTACTCCCTATTCCCGGTACAAACCGTTTCCCTAAATTACACCCTACATCTCTGCGCGGCCGAAGTGTTTATCTTCAGGTTCCCGTGTGAGCCTTAAGGCAGCTGCTGTAGTGTGATTGTAGCTCTGGGTGGACCGATATCCTCGTTTAGCGTTTTAGCAGCTGTCCAGAGTTGAGCGCTAGCTACATGTTTGTGGTTTTGCATAATGCCAGGCTTTGATAGCAGGCTGGCGGCGGTGCGCCCCTGGGCATCGGGGGCGTCCTTCTTGCATGTTTAAGTATCACGGCAGTACCAGAGCACGATGTCACCACACAGGTGAGGTAACGGAACAGCGCTTGCCTGAGTTCGTAGCGCTGCTTCACACGTCCCAGAGCATGACGACCGCCGCTTCAGGCTGAATCTCAATCAGGCTTCTCTGTGTATTTACATATTTATTAGTCCCCAGGCGAGTGGTTTCAGACGCACGTGCGGTGCTCAAAGGGGCTGCTTGTCTGTCAGGGTGTTTTGGTGTTGTAAGATGGATGGCCACACCGTCCCGCTAGTTTTACCTCACCCGTTAAAAACAGGCGGCGACTGAGGGTGAGGTACATTTGGCCGTTTCAACCGCACGGTTTGTTTATAGTGAACCATTTGTGTCGGCCTAAGCTATTTGTCATTTCATTAGGCTAGTTCATCGACTGAATCTAGGCTAGGGAACGAGGCACAGCTTCAAGGCCTCGTTTTGTGTTGAGTGCGATTTGAACTGACGGCTTAGACACCGACAATGAGTTCATAACAAGATGTCCTCTCCTCACCTGCCTCGGGCCCAGACCATTCATGTCAGGATATTGTTAAGTGCCTGTGACATTTCCACAGCGCTGTGGCGTCGGGCGGCACTAACGGCCGCGCGGGGCCAGTTGAACCCAGTGGAGGTGTGGGGCTGCTGGGCCTCCAAGCCCGGCCAAAGCCCAGACTGCAGTTCCACTAATTGAGTCATGTTAGTGTGCCTCGCTTCTTCTGCTGCTTGAAATAAACCGGCGAGCCCCCCCGACACTCCCCCCGGGGGGCTCTGGTGGCCCAAGACCTCTGTCCCGGTCTCCTGGCATCTGCTCCTCTCACCCAGACAGACCTGCCCACTGACTCCCTGCCGACTGGTCACCACCGTTTGACAGAAGAGGAGGAGTTTGGGTCAGTACCCCTCTGAGGCCAACGGGTTGATGAACTGGGGTGCAGTAACAGTGTTGTACTTGGGGTTTTAGACTAAACTCTCGTTTTGTTGTTTTACTCCCTGGCAAGTTATCATTGATGGGCCATGGATCACACCCGTTCACTTAGGGACAACTATGTGGCTTATAAGGAAGAAAACAAGGAGAGTTGTGCTCTCTTCAAGATGATACTGCAGATAAGCAAAGTGGCTCCTATATGCCTGGCAGACACATTCAGCATTGTGTCATGTAATTTGCCTTTAGCAGTGCTCCTTGGCTGCTGGTAAATGGAGACATATCCGCCTATCTACAGCTACATGCAACAGCCACAACACGGTCTATACCCACCATACCCTCAAAGCAGGAAGCTCCCAGATCAGATGGCAAAAAGAGGAATGGAAAGGAAGAGATAAAGAAAGGAAGAGGAGGGTGGGCCCCAGAGGAGGGTGGGCCCCAGAGGAGGGTGGGCCCCAGAGGAGGGTGGGCCCCAGAGGAGGGTGGGCCCCAGACTAGTGGCTTCCTCCTGGTTCTCTCTGTTTGCACAGTGTCCTGGGTAACAATGCTGCATCTTCCTGCTGACCCCACAGGAAGCACTTTCACGGCTAGCCCTGCTAGCTGCTAATCACCAACAGAAATATCACCGCTCACATTGTAACCCGGGCCGTGTGTGGATCCACGTGTTATGTGCTAGTAAATGTGTCCCTTAAATGGTGGGACAAGTAGCCTAATTCATTTTCATAAACAGCTGGCTAAATAAGACCCAAACAATGGCTCATTGTAAAAACTACAGATGAAAACGCCACATTTGCTTACATTTGGCCAATGAAATGTACATGTGATGTCTCCAATAATAAAATGAAGAATATCTGGGGAACACCGCGATGGGCAACCCAAGTGTTCTTTATTTATTGAGAGGCATTTTTTTCGTGAGGTCACCTTAGAATCGGATCATCTTTTCTCTCTTTCCTTCTTAGTATTGTGATGTTCTTGACATAATCGTGGACTCTTCTCTGGTCTCAACCTCCTAGATTTTTGGATCTCAGGCTCTGCAAATTGTTTGCATAGTTTCCTTTATATGTAGCAGGTGTGTATGTACGTTAAATGTGTACACTAAACATGTACATACACAAGTGGTTTTTGTTTTACCATTTTACCTCAATTACACATTTTACACAATGATTTGTGTGTCTCCTCAAGATAATAAACAGCAAATACAATTTTCCTAGCCTTTTTGGCTCATCTTCACCAAGGGGGCCAATTATTCTGTAAGCATTGTATAAAATGAGTACCTGGTGCCTGGCTTAGGGTGCAAATTCTGAAATACTATGCCTTGGGATGAACTTTCTAAATGCATTCACAAATTACTGTTTTTGGAATGTAATGTGTTTAAATCCATAATGTTGCTTGTGACTTGATAAAACTGTAAATGATATTCTCTGAAGTAGCAATAATTGTGCTTTTGACATGATTGAACATAGGATTTAGATTCTCTAAAGTAATACTAAAAAATATATATTTATTTTCAAAGTTATGTTTATTTAGTCAAACCCTTATCTCACCAAAATGCCAATTCATGTTTTGACCTAAGTCTCAAACTAATGTGTTTTATCTCTCCACAAAGCATGTCTATTACATGTAACATTTGTAACAATTTTAATATGCTTAATTTCTCCAGCATGTCAATAGTTGTAAATTCCATAGTTAAAGGTATACACTTCTCCCGAGGGGTAATATTGACCATATTAAAAGTGTATTTGGCAGTTTGATTGTCCACTCAGTGAGACTGTGAGAAGTGATTTTACATGCAAATGCTGTTCTTGCAACGCCTGAATCGTTCATTAAAACAAAACCCTGGCAACATCCAGGCTCAAAGGAAAAGCATTATTACTGATGTGTTGCATTTGACTTATTTTTTGTAATTACAGAATCCTTGGCTATGCATTGAAGTTTTGCGTTGTGATCAGAGAGTGACTGTCCTTTATGGTAAACCAGCCAAGAGATCACGGCTGACTGTTGAATTGAGCTGGAGGCCAATATGATTGATCCAATCAGCGGATGATAAGATCTAGAGAACTGTGTCAGCGTGCGAATAATGTTGTTTTTCCACACATGCTCATCTTTCTATGTTTGTGGCAGCCCATAAGGACAGGGTCAACGTGGTGAAACGGGGCTCACTGGAGCATCGGGAGGGTCTCCGAGGGCGCTGGAGCGCCTGCCACGTGGAGCTGACCCCCTGCGAGCTGCGCCTCTACAGCCTGGACAGCAGTGGGAACCGGCAGCTCTGCACTGCCTACTCCCTGTCCCACTGCCAGGGGCTCAGCCACGCCCAGCTCCCCCAGGACGGGAGGGTCCTCCAAGCACTCTTCTTCAACAGGTACTGGAAGACCACAATGGTCAACAGTTGTTTCTAATGTTTTTTTTTCCCCACCCACAATCAAATAACTGGGACATAACCGCCCTCATTCAAATAGCTGGGAAATAACCGCCCGCAATCAAAGCTCTGGGTTGCTTCTTTCTTTCCATCACTGACGGCATCCTGCCTTAATGTCACTCACTGACATCGTCTTCAACAGCTCTACCCGTCTGCAGTTACGCGCCGCCTGCCAATGGGAGGCGCTAGACTGGAAGAGGCTGATCTGGGAGAGGGTGCTGGCTGCCAGGCCCGCCCACAAACCAGCAGAGCAGTGTCTGCCGTTATCTCGGTCTTCGTCCGTCTCGTCCGGAGGCCTAGACACCAAGCCGGACCCGAGCGGTCTCGCCGAAGCGGACGTGCCCACGCGTCCTTCTCATTTGCCCCTGGCCCGGCCCACGGCCCTGCCCCTGTTCACACAGCACTGTGCCGACGTCCTCAAGGCTGGCCTCCTCTACCAGCTCACTGACCAGAACAACTGGAGGGCCTTCACGTTCGTGTTAAGCCGGACCACGCTGCAGGCCTTCCCCACCGAGGGCCGGGGGCCCGTGTCTAAGCCGGTTCTCCGCTACCCGCTGGCCTCCTGCCTGGCCCTGCAGAGGGACGAAGCCGACGGGGCCAGCGCCGCCCGCTTCCAGGCTGTCTTCCCGAGCGAGGTGCTCCGCCTGCGGGCTGAGAGCCAACTCAAGGCCCAGGACTGGGTTGAGGCCTTGCGGGCGGCTGTGGCTGCCCAGAGACCCCAAGGGGAGGGCGGTCTGGGATCCAGCCATGCCACGCCAGGTGCTGTGTCGATGGGAACGGGAGTGCTTCTCAGAACCAAGCCCTGCAGGGAGAGGAGGCAGAGGGACGCTCAGAGAGCCAAGAGACAGTCAGTCACCACCAGCTTCCTCAGCATCCTCACCTGCCTGGCTGTGGAGAAAGGTCTGACCACCCAGAGCTTCAGGTGTGCAGGTACTGACCTTCTACCAGCCGTACGCACAGAAACACACTGTCACTTCACACTGTACCTGCTGGCGCTGTGAACACTAAGCAATACCAATTACACTGCATGTGACTGATACCAGCTAGGCTAAAGTGAACGGATAACAATTGTGCTTCATTGTCAGTTCTTACACATCAACTGATAACGGCCTGTGTTACTACCAGAAGAACATTGTTATTACAAACAAACCAACTGATATAGGCCTGTGTTACTTTCAAAAGAACATTGTCATTAGACTTTAATCAACTGATATAGGCCTGTGTTACTTTCAAAAGAACATTGTCATTAGACATTTATCAACTGATATAGGCATGTGTTACTACCAAAAGAACATTGTCATTATATACAAGCCATCTGATATACTACATTGTCAGTAGTTAAAAATCTGCTAATTCATGCCTTTGTTACTGCTAAAAGAACTTTGTCGTTAGATACAAATCAATTGACAAAGCCCAGACAGGTTTACAGTCGGCCTTTAGAAACATTGACTCAGGTTTGTGTTCATTGCCCCTACTCCGTCTGTTAATGAGTGTTCAGCAGGTCTAACTGTCAACAGCTGCACACTTCTGTAAAGTTATGGAGGATAACTGTCAGATGCTGCAATAAAAGCCTTGTATCTTCCAGTCCAATATAAGTAGAGCATGGAGTTTAGCTTGGACACACACACACACACACACACACACACAGGCCCTTGACCTGTTGAACAAGTCAAGTTTGATATTCTGCTGGGAAACCACACAATAACCTGAAGCCAATCAGAAAGTCCCATATTAAACTATACTCCTTGTTAACCTTGAACTCTCAACCCCTTATAGGTTGCACAAGAAAGTGTGTGTGTGAACCCAACCAGGGTTCAAAATGAACACTCGCAAAGCGCCAAATGTGGGTAGATTTTATTTGGCGAGTAAGGCTGTTTTTTTACCCAATTCTTTGCATTTTCCAACACACGCAGTTTACTATTGCACGCGCATCAGACTAGAGCAACAATCTGCTGCACAGGATGTTCTGAGTATCAAGCAAGCGATTGAGGTCAGAGTAAAGTATCCTGCTATGTCTGTGCACGCACACGTTTGAGTTAAACTGTCTGCAAGTGGCTGTCACATCTGAGCGACCACCCAGGCTAGTAAGCTAGCTAGCTAACTGTCACTACTTGTTAGCTACAATGGATTAGCATCATGCAGGCAACATTAGTGATTCAGCAGCAACAATAAGACCTCCAGTTTTTGTATTATCCTTAAAAAATAAAATTATGCAATGTGTATTGTGTACACAAGGAAAAACGACTTAAAGAGAAATATAAATTAAAACATGTTTTTACATAATACATTATATAAGGTGAATAGAATGGTTAGAGCCTAAGTAAATTAATGTCGAGAAGATTCATAATATAAAAACAAATTAGATTTTTTGTTATTGTTGTTTATTTGTTTATGCTCATTAGCTTTGGAGAGGAATTGTGTTATAATTATTGATGGTGATTCAGGAACTGTTTTAGAGAATGGTTAATTGAGGGTGAGTACTTATTTATGTGGGACTGATGTTAAGAAAGTATTTTAAAATGATGGTAAGAAAGTTGACAAGGAGTTGAGACTGGTGTAACGTTATTGCAATACATTAAAGCATCACATAAAAAAATGATGTTTTGTGAGAAATGGAGGTGTGGATTTCAAGGAGTTTCAGTAGGCTGGCTACAGTATGATGCTAAGGCTGTGGTGAGGAGTGGTGTGTGTGTGTGTGTGTGTGTGTGTGTGTGTGTGGGGTCATCATATTTTACGATAACCTCTGGGAAATACAACTTTAAAGACATGTCCTTACCTGTGGGAGACCATTGTCCTTCATGGGCCTGTACCCATCTAAACACACGGGAACGCTCTCCAAGGGAACGCTAGGTAGAACATCAGATTTTTGGGTCAGTCATTTGCCACCGTTCAAACCAACACATCCTCCTATTGGGTTTCCTTTATTTATTTTGCGACTTAGCCACATGGCATTACCCAGAAGACCGTGCGGCGGTGCTGCCTTTGGTGGCCAGGCAGCTTTGTTGTGGCTGGCTTCAAAAGGGTGCCTGGGAGGCTGCTGAGGATCAAGGTGTGTGGGGTCTTACCCACCACTGGCAGCCCTTTGAGCTCCGACCAATCACCAGGCACACTCCTGGGGGACCTCTAGAGATGTCTCTACCAATATCCTGTTTAGTTCCCTCTGCCTTGTGACTGATATCTATACCAGATAGACCTCCCTGACTGATACCTCACTTCCAAATAGACCTCACCAAATTATTCAATATCTCACTACCAAATAGACCTCACTGATTGATAAAATTTATAACTACAATATCACACTCACTACCAGACTGACCTCACTAACTGATACAGTACCTCACTACCAGATCTACCTCACTAACTGATACAGTACCTCAGTACCAGATATACCTCACTGACTGATACAGTACCTCACTACCAGATAGACCTCAGGAACTGATGCAGTACCTCACTACCAAATATACCTCACTGACTGATACAGTACCTCATTACCAGATATATCTCACTGACTGATACAGTACCTCACTTCCAGATGGACCTCACTAACTGGTATACTTCACTAACTGATAAAGTACCTCACTTCCAGATAGACCTCACTGACTGGTATACTTCACTAACTGATAAAATACCTCACTTCCAGATAGACCTCACTGACTGATACACTATCTCACGACCAGGTAGGTCTCCCTGTCTGATACAATACCTCACTTCCAGGTAGATCTTACTGTTTGATACCTCACTGACTGTCACAGTACCTCACTTTCAGATGGACCTCCCTACCTGGTATACCTCACTGACTGATACAATATCTCACTGCCAGGTAGATCTCACTGACTGATACCTCACTGACTGATACCTTACTACCAGATATACCTCACTGACTGATACAATATCTCACTACTAGGTAGACCTCACTGACTTCTACAATATCTCACTACCAGATGGACCTTATTGTCTGATATCTTACTACCAGATAGACCTTATTGTCTGATATCTTACTACCAGATAGACCTTGCTAAATGATATAGTATCTTGGTATTTCAGTAAATGTTTCCGTGGCGGCTCTTCATTTGGTCTCACTTGGTGTGAAATCTGGGCTCTGTAAAAGGAGATGAATGAGGTGCTTTTCTCCTTCTCTTCTGTAACCAGCGCTATTAATGCATGCTGTCTGAATAGCCCAATGAACAAGGGGAGCAAGCACCTGACGATAATTGGCCGGTAGAAAGCGGAGACAAAAAAAAAATCTCTTTTTAGAATGAAAGAGTAGCGCCCAGGAGGCCTGGATGCTGTGGTCAATGCGGAAGCTTATTGTTGGCTGGAGCTGCCGGGCCGTGTGAATGAGATGTGTGGGGAACGAGGCACGTTTGAAGGAGATGTATATTAACAGCTGGATACAGCTTGGTACCCGCTCCCTCCACAAACCCTTCTAATTACGTTCTTCCTTCCCCTTATCCCTTTCACAACTCTTTCTCCTCGGTTTCCTCCTCTCTCCACAACTCCTCTCAGTCTCTGTTTCTCCCCATCTCTGTCTCCCAGGCTTTCTCGATCCCTATTTTCTCCCCCTTCCCGTCCTGGCCAATCCCCTTTCCAGGCTCCTTGGTTGCGT
Organism: Novumbra hubbsi; assembly: GCA_016801125.1. Classification (NCBI taxonomy): domain Eukaryota; kingdom Metazoa; phylum Chordata; class Actinopteri; order Esociformes; family Umbridae; genus Novumbra; species Novumbra hubbsi. Next base: position 15,165 of record JACXGK010002356.1, on the reverse strand, counting down.
GCCAGTTTCCTTTTGACTGCTTGTTCTTATCAGTCACTTAGCTTTGGATGGAGAGTCAGGGGCCAGCCTGTTGTATTACAGTTTAATCGCTTTTCCCTAAACAAATATCCCCGGCCTCCACGGCTCTGTCAAGAGGGATTAGGGGGCGCGGGGTGACGAGGGGTGAGGACAGGAGTTGAAGGGAGAGAGGGAGATAGTGGGAGCGGGAGAAAGCGAGTAGGAGACCGGTGCAAGCAGGGAAGGGAACATGCCATCGTGGGCCGAGAACAGAGAGCACAATAGCCAGGGACTGTGGGGGGGTTCAGGGGTCCCCATTACTGTAGCTTTCACCCGTCTTTCAGGGTGATTGAGCACCCTGTTCCTCTCATACTCTGTCCACCCATCGACCCGCCAACTGACACCCCCCCCCACTGGCCCCAATTTGTTCGCCTCTATAAAGGATGGATAGTGGATTGCCCCCCCAATGGCTGTGTGGGGGTCTGGGGGGAGGATGTGGGAGCATGTGCACCTCCTCTTTCAGCTGGGCTCTGATGTCTCCTAATGACCAATCAGACCTCAGCAACTCTGTGGCCTAAGAATTTGTAAAGGAACCAGAGCACAATGGACTGAGAAACGCAACAAAACAACCAAAAAAACATGATTGAGTTCAATCTCGCTGCTCCTTCCCTCTGCCTTGCCCTGTTCTCGTCTCTGATGGCAAACCCATTTCTGAGGAGTAGCTGGCTAAAATGTCATGTGCTTTGCGGTTTCTTGCTTGGATGTCCTTTTGACTGGAGGGAGGAATCAGTTCCTTGTTAGAACTGTGGCCTGTAGTGATTCATTTTGGCATGGCATCTCAAGGCTCTTCGCGTTAACCAGAACAGAAAACATTGTGTACTATTTTACAAGTCTACCTGCTGATTGTCAAACCCAAAACATATCCATTAGGTCTGCTACGTTGTTACAGGTGAGATGTTTTCATCAAGAGGCGGAGAACCGTTTAGCTGCCCTTCATTCAGGCTAGCTCTGTTCCCGTGTGGTTTCTTTGTCGATTTTGTTTCAGCTTCGTATTGCCAAATTCATATGCCAGCTCCGCCCCAATTCTCGGCAAGTGATTGTTCACATCAAACCCATACTGAAACAGCATTTAATGATCAATATTTATTCAGCTAATTAGTTTTTCTTGCAACCAGTGTTCGTTTGAAGTTGGGGACCCTCCAGAGCCACCATCGCCCCCCAACAGGAGGTTTAATGTACCCCCACTGGACCCTCTGGTTCCTCTCCAAGTTAGGATGAGCCCTTTCATTCAGCCTGTGTCGATTCACTGGCTCCTCTAAAGAGAGGGCTTTTGTAGTGATTTGGTGGAGGGGAGGCGATTGAACAGGGAAGGAGGGAGGAGACGAAGGGGAGAGGAGACCATGGAGGGGGGGGAGGTAGAGGACAACATGGAGAGGTCTGAGGACAGAAGGAAGACCGAGAGGGAAAAGAGGATACGAGAACATGAATGGAGATTGGGAAATTCTTCACACATTTTCATTTGAGTTTTTGTCAGTTTGAAAGAGACCCATCAAAGCAGAGGACTCTTTTGCCTGCCCCAGCACGCACACAGCCGCAAACGCACACCCGCGAACGCACACCCACGAACGCACACCCGCGAACGCACACACACGAACACACAGACCAAGGTCTCTTGTGAGGCATGGAGGTGTAAACCTGGAAGGAGTTCCACTAGAGTGACTCTTTCTAGCTGTGGGATTGGGCCCTCAGGTTCCACACCTTCATAACAGCAGCTAGACCTGGAGCGCCTAGGATAAAGGCGGAGAGTTTCGCCACCTCCTCCCTGTCTTTCCGCTCATTACCCCACGGTTGCTTTACGGAACTCTACAGTGACCCCTCAGGTGGGAGGAGGAGGAGGTGGTGGTTGCAGTGGTTGTTTCACACCGATGGACGCATGACCCAAGTTCCCGTCAGCCATATTTCTGCACCCTGTTCCCTCCTAGAACCCTAGAATGTGCCCAGCTGTGTTTGGACACCGCGGCTTTGGGGGGAACATAACAAGGAGGTGGCTCTGTATGCATTCGTTCTGGTTCATTTCTTTGTGCAAGGGGTGTTTTCCCTCCTGGCGGCCTCTGCAGCGCTGCCCACAAGACCCACGGGTCGCCGGTGGCGTTTGGCCCCTGGCTATGGCTCTCTGCTGGACACTGGCTTCTGAGGCCTTGGCATCCATCCGTACTCCTTCCCATAATGCATATCATCCATGACCAGGAGCCACACCTCCGGGACACCATCCAACCCAACCTGTGAAGTGACCGAGCTGGGGCCTCTCTTATCCCAGTCCATTTCTCACTACACATTGGGGCAGTTTGATTGCGACGATAAATCAGGACCGTATCATATTTCTGCACACATGAATGAGAGGGACCGGACGGCAGGAAATGGCAAAAAGCATAAGAGTAGTGCCTCCACATTGATTAAATAACTAATAGATTTGTAAGGCTGTTTGTTGTCTTTAGTAGCAGGAAATACAACAATCGCCAGTAAAAGATCAACTTACTGCTCCTGAAGTAGGTCTTTTTGCCTGTATGGCAGGAATGACACTGACGGCTCCTTTCGTTTAGAATTTTTTTTTTATTATTATGCTACCAGTTAGTTTTTTGGTTCTCTTAGAAAACAAAATGCAGGATCTTCATGATTAAGTTCTAGAATAAAATGAACAAAGAAACATGAAGAGGCTGCTATGCCACCGCTTTACCAAGGACACAATCCATCTATTCGGTCAAACGGTTAATCCCATTGATACCACGTGCAGGAAAAGTGGAATGTTCATTAAAACCAATGATCGCACCTTTGCAACTAGGCCCCAGACGAACGCACGATTCTTCCGTTTTACAAAAATCAAACCCAGACCAAAGCCATGGGGGAGTTGCCTTAAACCCTAAACTTAGTAAACGTTGCCCAATCATCAGTCAGGTCTGTGCGGGCGTGGAGGAAAAAGATGTATGGCTGAATGCCACCCTGGTGAGTGAGTGGACTGGCACCTGATCAGCAGGCGGACGTGCGTCCAGGGGGAAGGGATGTGTGTGTATTTATGTAGCGAGGCCGGTTACCGTGGGTTTGGCTTGTGCCCCTATACTGATTACAGGGCAGCCCGACACACAACACCACTCGGTGGTTCACTCTGCTCTGCCCCTTGCTGCACTGTCCAGGACACGTGTGTGTGTGTATGTGTGTACACACACTCAGGGTTAGATTGTCAAGAGGGGACTAGAGTAAACGGGGGAAGACACCAACTTTGTCTTTTTTTAGCTTAGGGGTCCCTGCCCTGAAAACCTCAAGTTTACATTAGCTCCTGTGTGCCTGATGTCGGTTGGTTGATGCTCGGCTGACGAACCTCCTCCCATGGCGGGGCCGCCCCTGTGTTGACGCCATATTGCTTTGAGCTTCGGAAGGGGAAGAGATGGCTTCTCTCTCCTATACAGAAACATGGGTTTATTTATCGGACTCATAATGGAGCTTTTTAAGTTGCCCACAGTTGGCTTTCCCTCCACCTGAATCAGAGAGTTGTGGTTCTATTTAGGCGACTGATTGTGTTATTACAGTTTGATGCACCGTCACGTATGTTTTTATACAGAGCTCCACCAGAGCCTCAGAGCGGAGCGACAAATGTCCTGCACCCAGCGTTCAGAGCGTCAAGCTAGCAAGTGAGGCCAGAAAAACAAACTACATTGTTAGAGGCTAAGTTGTTTAGAGAACCTCTCTAATGTTATGAAAATCCTATTTTGATGTCTTTATTGTTTCATTAATTATCTTGTGCTTGTTTTCTTGTGCTCTGTGGAGGAATTGTGTTCTAATTTCAACAACACTTTATCCCCTCCCCCTCCTTTTAATGTACAAGAGATATTTTTTCGTAAATATTCCGTGCCCTGAATGTATTGTACAAAATACTCGAAAGTTTGTTATGTTACAAATATAATGTGAAATCAAGGGGTGCTGTGGGCTACATCCAGAAACACTATTTTCTACCCCATCTTTAACCCCCAATGCAACACACAATGGAATTCATATTGCCCCATTAGTTAGTGGCTAGTGGTTTATATTAGGAGGCTGGGAGGCGATTCATGAACAGTTTTAGAGAATAGTTAATTGAGAGTGGATACTTTGGTTATTAATTGGGAATTATGTTAAAAGCATATTGTCAAATAATGTTATTTTAATGAAGTTGATAAGCAAAAGAGACAGGTGTACATAGAGGACTGTCATAGATGCCTGCGCTCTTCAGCAAGTGGCAAAATCCTGATTGCTCAATTTGCCCTGGACAATCTGCTAAAATGGAAATCATTAAATATGGTGGTTACTAAGCTATTTACCAGAAAGGTTGTTGGGTTTGTTGTATTTGGGCCCCTTGAAGGTTTTTACACTGAGACAGTGTACAGTGGTTTTCCGATTCCCAAATGAATCTTACTAAGACCATGCTCACTGACGAATCTCCATGCAACCATAGGCCTGCTGTGGGTTCAGAAATGTTGTTTCTCTTTCAGACTAAGTTACCCTTGGTTTATCTGTTTCCCTTAGCAGGCCAGTGCCAGTCTATCACTTCCTCCAGTCCACTGAAAACACCATGCTGTAGAAAAGGCAGTAGATAAAGCTGCCAAAACAAGAGACTACTTAGTTCATCCTGAGCTTCTCCTTTATGTTTACGATCGCCTGTTCCGATAGCCGCTGTCAGTGTCCTGCTTCGGGGCCCTGTTTGCCTGTGCATTTTCCACTCCCCCGCCTCTTTCGTTCTCTTCTATCCATGTCCGAACTCCTCCCTCTGGCGTCTTGGTGAGCTACATGAAGGCGCCATGCTCCACCGACGGAGAGGGTGCGTGCCAGCCCACGCCCAGGCCCAGGTGTCCCTTCTTCGTCCTCCCTTGTTCTTCCACCCCGGCGTTCCCGACCCCCTTCCCTCCCAGATTGTCCCGGGGGATAAGGGACACCTGCCGTCGCCGCGGTCACCTGTTTGGGCTCCGCGCGTGGGGCCCAAGTGTTCTGGGGAATGCAGGCGGGGACAATGCAGGGAGCGAGATAAAGCAGAGTGTTCTCAGAGGATAGCGGCTCCGCTAAGAAACCCTCCGCTAAGACCCGGGTTCTCTCTGTTGAGTTTATAAGACCGCGGACTATTGAAGTATTCTCTTTGTTACTGGAGGAAGGAGTGGGGAAGGCTTTTGATCCGTTCCTCACCCTCTACTGGGTTTCAGGGCTTCACTGCTGTTGGAATTGGATGGCCTACGTGGTCATGGATGTTTGTTGTCTCTGTCGCGGTTGTGATTGTGCCCATTAAGGAGGGGTGCCATAAACGGATACTTATTAACGCTGCTGTTCAGGCCCCGGGTCGACGTCTCCCCTCTAATCATTAGTCGTAGCAAATGGGATATTCAGTCTCCTGACCGTTGACCCGTTGAGCACCCCAGCCCCAGACTTGACCTGAATACAGATTGGCTGTCGCGACCACTTGTAATGGTTAATAGATGTGGGACTTTATCACCCGCCTTCAGTGTGCAGACACACACACACACACACACTCACCCGGAATCACTCACTAGTTGTGTCTTTGCAGGGTGCCAGAAGCCAGTGGGGTTGTCCCGGGGCAAAGCCAAGGTGTGTTGCTACAGCGGCTGGTACTACTGCCAGAGCTGTCACCAGGACAACCTGTTCCTCATCCCAGCCCGTCTGCTGCACAACTGGGACACCAACCGACACAAGGTGAGAGGTCAAGGCGGGATTTAACCCCCACCCCACCGTGTGATTGAGACTAGGGGATTTTCCCTCCCAACTACCCATGGCCCTGATACGCGACGCAGCAACTCCACCCCGCGTCCCACGTACGTTCTCCAACCCTCCCCCCCGGCAACCGCTGTGTGTCTCCCGACCAGGTGTCCAAGCAGGCCAAGGAGTTCCTGGAGTTCGTGTACGAGGAGCCCCTGCTGGACGTGCAGCAGCTGAACCCGTGCCTCTACGAACACTGCGAGGGCCTGGCGGCGGTGCTCCGTCTCCGGCAGCAACTCCAGTCACTCAGAGCCTACCTGTTCTCCTGCTGCGCCTCCGTGGCCGAGGACCTCCGCAGAAGGTGAGTAGGGAGGGAGGGCTTCCACCGAGCTCTCCGATTGTTCGCTGGGTCGCTTAGCGGACACTGTCTCTTTCGAGCCTGAAATGTTGTGAATATTGGTGGGCGGGGCAATTGTTTTTCTCCCATTGCCCCACCCACCATTATTCACAACATTTCAGGCTCGAAATGTAAGCACAGGATGCGGTTGCCACAAAGTGCTTTTACAAAAACGCCCTAGGAGCCCCAAGGAGCACACAACAACAGTTGTGTTGAAACACCGTGGCTAGAAAAAACTCCCTATGGGTGCCAGATTTTAGTAAGAAACCTAGAGAAGAACCATGCTCATTGGGCTGACCAGACCTCTTATGGCTGTGCTGGGGGATGTTTAAGAGCACAAGTAATAATATATTCATATGGGCTGTGTTTAAAGTCTATAAAGCCTGATCTAGGTCAGAAACATGACCAGATGGGCCGGACAGGGACAGTCAAGTGTGGGATTATAAGGGGGTCATTAGATTAGCATCTGATATCGTATTGATCAACAACACAACCAGGAGGGCTAGGGACAAAGTCTTGTCCCAGAGGTGTGGGCCAAGACCTCTCGTCCTCCTATGTTGAAACGGAACCGGGGACTAGGAAAATTAGAGAGCGCATTTCTTAGATTTAAAAGGGATTTACAATGGAGAACGAGAACTGACCCTACTCCACCGGCACAATAATATAGCATCATAAAACCTTGTGAGACTACAGCAAGCCAGTGACTTCGCCCTCGAAATGGCATTGGAGGGAGGGCATCCCAGTGGAGATGAGAGCCCACCTGGCAAGACTGCAAGGGTGAACAGTATCAAGCCTTTCCGGTCACCTTCATACCCCTGGGCCAGGCTACACTAGTTGTACACCATGCTTAAGAAATGCGTCTTTACACTTGAACGTTTGCACAGAGTTTGCTTTTCTAACCCTAACTGGCAGGTTATTCCACACTAGCGGAGCTCTATGTGAGAAAGCCCTGCCTCTGTTTGTTTACAAATTCTAGGTCCAATCAGAAGGCCTGCTTCTTGCGTTCTTAGGTTACGTGTAGGTATGTATGGCTAGATCATTTCGGAGGGATATGTAGGAGCAAGTCCATGAATTGCTTTATAGGTCAACTGTAAAGCCTTCGAATCAGCCTTAGCCTTAACAGGCAGCCAGTGTAGAGAGGCTAGTACTGGAACATGAATGTGTTCAGATTTTCACAATGTTCAGACGTGAATGGAATCATCAGAGTAGGATATAAGCAGTTGGAAGACCGTACTAAAAAGGGTTGGAGTTGTAAGAGTGTACTGATATCAGTTTGATTATGTATGTGTGCAGTATAAACGTGTCATGGGTGGAACTTAAACAAGCAATTTTCCAGGGCAATTCCAAACCTAAAAATGCTAAATAGCAAGTGCTTGCTAGGTTCTGAAACATAGCCTGCTGGTGAGGTCTGGAAGTCAAAGCTCACTTCGGTGCATACTTTCTCAGGTGATTTCTATTCATTCATATTCGAGATGTTGAACCAGAGAATAATTTGGTTGTGGTTCATCAAGGCAGAGCACACTATACAGTAACCAATGTAAAGTACCCATCCGTTGTATTCATGTTGACAGTGGACATTTCCATGTCATTTACTACCAAAGAAGCCAGCCCTCATCACGCTACCCGACGTCCTGAAGCTAGCCGTCCGTACACTGATGCAGCGGTTCCCTGTCCATGCATGCGCAAGTATGTATTAAATATACGAGACTTGATGCAGCGTGTTCTCACACATCCCTGAAGGAATGGGGAGACCGCAAGTGCGCATTGGGAAACTCGGCCTCTGGACGATGGGAATGAGGGGACAGTGTTTATCTGTGGAGGTCCGTGCTAAAAGGCCTGTCTCTGGGTTGATGGATGCTCTTGGCCCCGGACGGGGTCACTCCCATGGGCTGCAGACACTTTATGTGCCCCCCCGCGCTCACACTCCCGTCCGTGCGCTTTGGAAGGTACACGCCTCTACACTCAGGACCTTTCTAGACTTCTGCAACGGTTCATATTGGGAGGCTCGTTATTTACTTCGTCAAAGCAGTTTTTGGAAATCCGGTGTTACTCCTTTTGGTTTACCGTCCACGTCGGTGGCCTGGTTTTACTAGACTGACCTGGTCTATATGCTTCCGGCCAATCAGGTTCTCCTTATGTGTTCGAATGTGTGCCTGGCAGGTTTTCCCCCGTCTCAGTAGATTGGTGCAGAGGCTACTGCAGACCATTCCTGGTTCATTTGACCGTTGGATATCTGTCTTGGTTTGTCACGAACCACTACAGAGGACGGAGCTCTGTTATGCCCCCCCCCCCCCCCCCCCCCCCCCCCCCCCCCCCCCCCCC
>JACXGK010002355.1:22963-46090 GCA_016801125.1 Novumbra hubbsi | reverse complement strand
AAGATGTTCAATGATGGCCTATTCTCATTTCCCTTCCCTCCTTTAGCCAGCATAACGTTTTGCATCACCATAATTCCATTGGAATTCCTTACTACTTTCTGCTGTGGGGTCATGTGAAGGCAAGATCTCAGATATCCAAGGTTACTCTTCACTACAGTATGCACAGTGCAAACTGATTGGGGATGGACAATGGGGAGAACACAGTCCCGTCTTAAAAGTCATTCACTCGCCTCCAAATTCATTTAATCCATCAATTGGAGAGAAAAAAATCCTTTAGTAAATGTACTTTACCAAGTTCTCACATGAGAATAATCAAATATTTTTCAAAGATGGCTGGAGTACTTATTTGTGGTAGCTGTCTGTTGGGAAAAATAGAGATGCAGTATATGTTAATGAGGACAGATAAAACGGGTGGAATATTAAAGATAAAGTGAGATGGTGGATGGTGCGAGATTAATTAACGTTGAGAGAGATGGAGATGACTTGTTGAAGAGATATGCGAAACAGACATGTCAAATATACTGACTATAGCAGACTTTTAGGTTTTAAGGTTTCTTAGGTTACATTAACACACTTACATTAACCTCTTACATTAACACATTAACAGTCTGTTAATCAGGGTTTCCTATTTTGTCAACAATTCATGCACACATGAACGCAAAGATGAATGTAAAACCGGTGAGGACTAACTGTGACATGCAGATATTGGTAACTAAGAAACGATCAAAATCTAAAATAGTAACTCAAGGAATATAAAGCATACATATATAACATTACAACCCGAGTGCTTGGAATCCTTAATGCTGATAGTCTAAAAGTAGTGGGATCTGAGACAGTATATAATTAAATACATTGTTATCTTATGCCTGCCAGGAGGTAGTACAGAAAATATGGTTGTGTGGCCAGTTTTATGGCATTCCTCTGACCCCACCTGCTGAAGGGAACTTGGATGGCTGGAGACCGGGGCCCGAAAGATGAACTGGCTTCCCCCTTTGAAGCACATTGTGATCAAGAGCATTAAAGTGGCCATACCATCACAGTGTAATCGCCACAAGTGGTGATTCAGTGTCAATGGTGCAGCTGTTCTTCGAAATAGATCTTTTTATGATTTCTGTAAGAACTAGTAGGGCGTCTATCTTCTCCCACAGTTGAAATGATAAGGAACCCCTGACAAAAACAATATGGAAAGCTGAGGTGTAGTTGTTGAACACCATAAAGCTTGTGCTCTCAAAAAGAATGAAGATGCGACTGATGTTTGCCACACAATACCTGGGTTAAGGATAAAACAAATACAAAACAATTATCAGGACAGGTGATTCAAAGGTGGAGGTGTCTGTCAGAAATGCCAGATGCCATGTTTGACCAAAAATGTTTGAACCTTATACCACATAGAAAGCTATCATATCAAAGCCGAGAAATTCTTCCCAGTCAATGTAAGTGGCTAATAGTTACAAAAAACAACTGCATGAAGCTGTTTCAGCCAAATGGAGCGACACCAGATCTTAAAACTTGGCCTGTACTTTATGTTGATTACATTTTTGATAAATGAATGACTGCAAAATATGTTGGTGTCATTCGATGGATATGTAATGAAACATGTAAAAGAAAAAAAAGAACTTTCCAGGGATATGTCCCAGCTAACCCTTTTATACAGGTGTGTTAGATGCAGTCGAGATGACCTCACCTAAAGATCGGTTGGGGGTGGAACCCTGATATAATTGGGCCAGGAGTTGTGATTGTAGCGTTGATGGGAACCTCAACCTGCCTTTAAAGCATGTCATGGCAACAAGTGAATGGTCATTTCTGGCTTGGTGCCTTCTTGTTGTCTTGGGGACAGGGACTGTCGTGGTCAGCTTGAAGCCATGTTGTTCTTATGGACCGGGTCCCGGAGAGGCTACAGAAGCTAGTAAACACACCTGTTGGGTTCTCCATGCTGTGACCACAAACCCTGGTATCCAATCAGCTCCATTGCCTTGGTAACCCGTTTAGAAGCTCCCCACACGTCAGCTACGGGGAGGAGATCACACAGTCACCCAGCACTGTATGCTGAGCGGCCAGATAACGGTCGTTTCTCAAACCCTCACCATTCGCACTGATGCCTATCTAATTTGAAGAATAGTCAGGTAGTAAAAGGCCCCACCCATCAGCATGAATACAAGCCAACTCCTATAAAGTGCCCATTGTAATGCGAGGAGATTTGATGGTGTCTAATTGATTAAAAAAGGGTCCTAAACAGCGGCAGATCAGCAGCCCCGACAGGAGACATGTAGTTTAGTTGTCTCAGCGGCGGCTTGGCTGCTTTTCCCCCAGGGGATAATCATGGGATGCTAGCTGAGCTGTATGTCCCATGTTCAGCCAGGCATGTCTCTATCCCAGAGGTTCTTGCATCATTGATACATGGATTTTGCAAAGGGGGGGGGGGGTCAAACACAACTGGAACCCTCAAGTGCAGAATCTCCAAGCAACAGTCCGCCTGTCTCTTCCTCTCATGTAGCAAGGCATCTTTTTTCACATGTGCTACAGTGGCAGACGCGCTCTGCTCCATGATGAGCGTGCATCCCGTCACTTAGCGGTCACAGGCAGGCATACTGTAGAGACTGTTACCATGGAAACTGCTAGAAACGTCTCTCCCGGATCGAGTCGCCCATGTTTTCCGGAGAGGAGCCGTCGATCGTCATTGGGAGTGCGAGAGGTAGAGGGGCAGTGGTCTGGACGTGATCACATGACTTCTGTGGTTTCCTCTTAACCCCTTACTCACTTGCCTCCATCCAATTAATGCTTCTTTTTACATTTGGCCTTGCTCAGTTGGCAAACCCCACACCTCTACCCTTCCTCCTCCAGGCTGCCTGTACATCCCCTCTCCCTCTGTCTACCGCTGTTCCATTCCCCGGGACATTTGCATGGCTTATTGAATGCAAATAAAAACACTTCTGCCTCGTTTGCATCTGTTATCGTAAGAATTTTATTTTAGCATTATTTTGCCGAGTAAAAATGCTAAGAACGTGAGCTTGGGTCAAATAGGGTACGGTCTTGGGTCAATTAGGGTACGGTCTTGGGTCAATTAGGGTACGGTCTTGGGTCAATTAGGGTACGGTCTTGCTCTGGGAACGAACTTCAAAGGGGATTTCACCTTGTTGGCTTGGGGATGAGAAGCGGTGACTTTTCCTTTCCTGGCCCAAGACCAAAATATCTTCAAATATATTTGTTTTATAAAACACCAATCAAACTACTGGTTTCAATAATATTATCAGGTGGGACCTCTAGAAGCGGGTTTACTGTTACACATTTTCACCCAAGATTGGGTGAAAATGTTTTTATGTTTGCTAACATTGGGTGAAAATGCTTTTATGTTTGCTAACATTGCATTTACGTTTACTTTATCTCAAACTTCTGTAGAATGCATTTTGATCTTGGTTTCTCTTCAGATTCCTTGCCTGAACAAAGATACTTCCACGGTGGGGGGTTTCTCCAGAGACGTTTAACGAGACCAATTGCAAAACAATCCCTGTTGTTTTTGTCAAATATGAACTTAATTTCTCATTGAATTGACACAAACTGCATTTTATTTGAATGTGGTTTCTGCAAACGTGAGATCATTGCCTTTAGAAAGAGACCTACAATGTAAAACAGGATCAGATTATGTCCCAGTGGAGACAGGTAAGAAACAGCAACCACACACACACATATATATGTTCCTACATTTTGGGGATTTAGAAAGGAGAAACTGCAAAGAAATTTCGATTAGAAACAGGAACCATTTTTTGTTGTTGTCTCTGACCATATTTTGGGGTGGATTTCTGAAGCGAGGTGCAACTGGTTTCTAGATCCCAGTGAGCAGGGCTGTTGGAGCCGGGCGATTAACCGATGGGGGTGAAATTGCGTGACAGCTTCGCATTCCTGCATGTTTTGGGGAATAAAAGAGAGCCTGATACTGGATCACACCCCATGTGCCCCCCAGCAGCAGAGCAGCAGCCTGCAGATTAAGTATGGAGCAGTTGCTAATAACACATATAGAACACAAAGCAATGGAGTGTGTTCAGGGCTGGGTGTGTGTCTGGGGCAGAGGATTTGTCTGTGTACTCTGCTGTAGAAAGCATGGCCGGCCACAGTTCTGTGTGCCTCTGTGAGATCATCACTTTTGAGCCCCCTTCAATTGGTCCCCCTTCACCCCTCACTCTGCTCTCCCGATTGGCTGAGCTCTTTCCCCTTCGGACCTGCTGGGATTCTATTGTGATGCAGATTCTGAGGATTGGGGGATGGAGGCACAGCGAGGTGGGGGATGGGTAGAGGGGCTCTCTGTTTGAGGGTTTTGGGGGTGGCGTTAACTGTGACCCTGGGCCACCCTGCGGTTTCTTGTCGGGGCCCGGCGTGGGCTGGGGGAGCACAGAGACAGGGAGGTATATTTAAAAGGTGCCCCCCTTTCAGCTACAGTTTTTTGCATGACTCAAACATCCAAACATCCACCCGGTCTGGGAACATGCTGACGATGTGTAGCGTGGCCCTGAAATGACTCTGATATTATCGGTTCCAAAAGTCCAGGGAATACGGAAGTGGTCCGAATGTAGTTTTGTGTGGTTCAAATTTAAGGCGTTATAATTGCACTGTCAAATAATCTCTGTGGCATAACGTTTAATATCTAATGAAACAGGATTACTTCCATATTTAATGAAGAGAGTAGTCTCCATGTGAATTCCTTGTGGCTTCAAAGTCAAACAAAATCAAGAACAGACTATTGAACGTTTCAGTTCTGTTAAGAATTGGTACACATACATTTGGCGGGGGAGGGGGGACCTTGGTGTCTGTCGAGGTACATATTTGTGTCTGTCACGCTATATATGAATGTGTACATATTTGTGTCTGTCACGCTATATGTGAATGTGTACATATTTGTGTCTGTCACGCTATATATGAATGTGTACATATTTGTGTCTGTCACGCTATATATGAATGTGTACATATTTGTGTCAGTCACGCTATATATGAATGTGTACATATTTGTGTCTGTCACGCTATATATGAATGTGTACATATTTGTGTCTGTCACGCTATATATGAATGTGTACATATTTGTGTCTGTCACGCTATATGTGAATGTGTACATATTTGTGTCTGTCACGCTATATATGAATGTGTACATATTTGTGTGTTGGGGTGGGGGCTTTCCACTTGCCCAAGCTCTTCCCAGCTGTCAGATTGTAATCCCCTCTCTGTCCCCCTCCCCTCTCTGTCTCTTCTCAATTCAATTTCAAATGTTTTATTGAAACATTAAACCGTGGTTTGCATCGCCGAAGCCAGTGGACAATAATAATCAAGAAGCATTCTACATTACACTCACATAATGTGAGTGTAATGCAAACAGTTCTAATGCTAGTTGAAGTGTTGAGACAACAAGCTAACAATGTTGTTAGATTGAATCCCACAGCACAGGTAGTGAACAATCTGTCTTTCCCCCGAGAGCCCTCTCTCTTTAGCAAGACATTTAACCCTGCTTGGTCACTGTGCCACAGATATCCAAGCCCTTTTGTCCTTCTTCATTACATTTACAAGAACAGTCAAGCAGCCATTCTCAGACAGCGGAGGAAGGAAAACATCTATGTGCACAAGTGTCATCAGTTCATTGCTATTGTCTCTCACTAAGTATAAAGGGTAGGATTAAAAGGTCCACACACCCCCTTATCTCACAGAAAAACAACAGAGTCAAACTATTGTCAAGACAACACTCTTGTCCCTCTCAGGTTTATGGCTTCATTGGATCAACACGCCCCTCACAGTCAAATAATCAACAGAACAAATGTCCAAAACCACCAAATAAAGCATGTTGCACATAAATAATTATGGCTGGACCCTGATTCAATCTTAGGGGAGGATGAGGAATGAGAGAGCAGAGAGAGAGAGAACAGCGACAGAGAGGGTGAGGAATGAGAGAGCAGAGAGAGAGAGAACAGCGACAGAGAGGATGAGGAATGAGAGAGTAGAGAGAGAGAGAGAACAGCGACAGAGAGGATGAGGAATGAGAGAGTAGAGAGAGAGAGAACAGCAACAGAGAGGGTGAGGAATGAGAGAGCAGAGAGAGAGAGAGAACAGCGACAGAGAGGGTGAGGAATGAGGCTTACTTTTTTGGCAACAAGCTTTGCTCTGATTCTTTATTTTGTTTTCATTTTGCTCCAATTTCCATTTTTACCCATCTGCTATTGCAGCTGGGTTGTCATGGAGCATCATGGCAGTGTATTGAGCTTGTTTGAGTGTGACCTATTTTGAACCCCACCCCCTCTCTCGTGCACCCAATTTTCTCTCAAAACATGGGTGCTCTGAAAAAGCAGGCCACGAAATGCAAAATGTGATTCCATCTCAGAGGTTATTTGAAGGAAGAAAGGGCAGTGTAAAAAATATAAAATGAACTACATATAAGCATTGGCAAAATGTGCATCCAAGACTTGTTGAGCATCTTTACCTTTAGCTCTTGTTGAGAGTCAGAATGGCATTGCTACTGGAGGTCTATTCCAATACACTCACACCCAACCCACCTCCATACTCAATGTATTCTCTCCAATTGCGTCTGGACATTTGCCTGGGGAACATAGACGTCAGTCTCGCACAACTGAAGTTCGGCAGGATGCTGGTCATTCTCTCCACCCCTCTTCCCCATCCTCTACACCCCTCCGCTCATCGTTAGAATTCAAATGCCACATACTGGCACTCCTAAACGGTTAGCTGGCGTCGACCCCCACTAGATGACCTCAACGAGATGGACCGATTAGAGTTCCATTTGATTGGCCATTGATCACAAGTGAGAGGGGCTGGGGCCGGCATTGGTCATGGTGGAGGGGGGAGGGAGCTGTGTCTACGGCTATGTCTCATCAGGGAATAGGTGCAGTCAGACCCAAGAGGATTTACTGGTACTGGCCATGTTATTCCCCCATTGGTTCCCTGCCTGTCAGGGCTTAATGAACGGCCCTGGCACAGAGATACATGAAAACAAAGCGGGTTAGTGTATCACCGGCCGACAGGTATCACATGAGGCCCCTGCTTCTCTACCAGGATCCCAGCGTCTCTTTCTCTGCCAGTGTCTACCTTCTTCTAGGGCTGACTCAACATGCCCCTCTTGGCTGAGAGGACGTGCAAATGCATCCATTTAATGTTTTCTGTAATTTAGCCAACGCTCTCGACTAGCGAGACTTGCTGTTAGTTATCCTCGGGTTATAGAAGTAAGTATGCAGACATTTCAGAGCTGGAGGAATTGCATGACCGTGACGGGAGATCACCGGTAAGGATGGAGGGGGGGGTTGCTAGGATGTGTGACTTTGTGGTCCTTGGGGAAATGCATAACACCGTCGCCCCTAGACTGGGCCACGCTGCCGTAAGCCGATCAGCCCGCAGAGGGTCTGTGGTTTGGCAGATAATCTGATTGAACCTGATGACAGCGAATGCAATAAATATAGATGTCATGATATGATGAGATCTCCTGGCCCGTGTTGATGCAACGGGAGGATTTAGGTGTACATTTGTAGATGCATCACGACGATGTGTGATATTAGCAAAGGGGGAATTGTCAGCGTGGTAAAAGCATTGCTGAAACAGATTACCCTTCACAGCATGGGGCCTGACTACCTCTGTCTCTGTTTCCCGTCAGTCTATTGTGGACACTAACAGCCGTGGAGGAAGTTTAAGGTAAGAATGTTTACGCACATGTCAAACTGACAGACTAACAAATGTAGCCGTCAACAAGCTGTGCACTGAGAACCAGCGACAATCACGCAACACCCCGGAATGGAAAAAGAAATCTGTACGGATGTCATTTAATATAACATCTTTAGGATTGAAATGTGTTACCAGGGCCATGTGACCTGACCGGTGAAGAATTAGCTGATGTTCCTTTAGGTGCTCAGTCACACGCCCTGTCTGTAGAGAGTTGAGAACGTCCACACACCGAGAGCGGTCGGTGCCTTACAGTAAATCGGCCGGCGTTGTGTTGTTGGGGACGTGGCGGTTGCCGTGATGGATCACCTTGTTATTCTGAGCAGAGCAAAGGGAAACGGCTCATTATTGATATCTGCTGGGCGCCAGGGATGAGTAACAGTGCTGTCCAACCTGCAGCAGCTGCGTGGAGACCAAGCGTTGGGCAGCCGGCAGGAATCAATATGATTATGCATCACTGAGATGGTGTAGCGCGGAGCGCCCACACCTACCTCGCCCATCTGCCTCTGTGTGACCAAAACAGTTCGAAGCGCAGTCTCCCTTTTTTTCGTGAACACATTTGAACAATTGACTAGATCCTCCATCTATGCTTGAACGGGTATGTCCACTTCGTATCTCCCCTCCATCTCCACATTCGATGGTTTGTAAACAAAAAGAGCCAAAATGGCTGCTCCTCCAGCCACATAAACCGTCTTGGCCAATCCATAAACATGCTCTCTTGGCACATCCAATCCGTGGGGAGGTTTCCTTCACATTTTCATGAGCTTGCACACAATCAAGGGACGGATCAGACAAACACCCCTCTAATACAAACACAGACAAAAAAACATGCCAGACTACTGTAGCGCAACATACATTCTACCTTGGCTAGATGTTAACTAGGTAATTAATCCTGAGGCCAGATCACTGACCCAGAACCAGCTTTGTCCGCGAATAACAACAGGAATAATAACGTGTGAAGGTGTGAAGTGCTTTAGTGTGGGCCTGCGGCCCTTAAAAATAGGGTTTCTAGTTCCTAGTTGCTCACATGCATATTCGTCCGTCCATCCGTCCGTCAAATGTAAGAGATGACGATGTGAATCTGAATGGAGACATTTAACCGGGCACGTCGGTCTGTGTGGCTGTTTTTCTCCATCTTCCCGTCTCAGTCCCGATCCCTCTGGGATCCTGGTAGTGATGATGCCTTGGTGCAAATGGATTCATCTTGTAGCTCTCTGTCTGGGGGGAAGATAGAGTGGTGTGTTCACATCACAGCCAGACTGAAATATGCATGTGTAAGTATTTGTGTGTGTGTGTGTGGGAGTTGACTGTAGTTTAGAAGAAATGACAAGTGTATTAAAGGTGACGCTGCCATTTGCATGTTTTTGGGATGTGCAGGAGAGGGGCGGGAGGTTGAGAGGAAGAGAGCTGGAGAGAAAGAACTGATTATGAGAAGAAATTAAGGACATGTTCTTGTGTGTGTGTGTGTGTGTGTGTGTGCTCTGTACACTTTTTTCAGCTGAAGCAAAAACATAACATAAGCGCTTCATATGGAGTCCCAAAATAGAGATATGTCCATTAATAAAACATGGGCCTGCTGTACATCCTTCCTTTCCAACATCCCCGCAGGAGAGAGAGAGGGGAGAGAGAGGGGAGAGAGAGGGAGGAAGAGAGAGATAGAGGGAGAGAGAGGGAGACATAGAGGGAGGGAGAGTTGAAGAGACAGGGAGAGAGAGATAGAGGGAGAGGGAGAGAAAAAGAGGAAGTCAGAGGCGGGAGAGAGGTACAGGGAGGGGAGAGAGAGGGAGAGAGATAGAGGAAGAAAGAGGGAGAGAGAGGAAGAGAGAGGGGGGAGATAGAGGAAGAAAGATGGAGAGAGAGGAAGAGAGAGGGGAGAGAGAGGGAGAGAGATAGAGGAAGAAAGAGGGAGAGAGAGGGAGAGAGAGTAGACAAGAGAGGGAGAGAGAGGGGGGAGGGGGAGCAGCCATAATGGGTCACTCACTGTCAACTACTGGAGAGGTTTCCATTTTTAACGGGTCATGTAAAGCCATGGGCCACTAGAACAACTTCATACTGCAATCTGTTTGTAATGTCAGTGGCCTGTTCATTCTACACATTACACAGCCCCACCACTTCTTCCTTCCCGCTGTACCACTTCATCCACCTGTGTGTCAGTACCCCCCATTTCCCCTCATCCGTCTCCCTCATCCCTCAGCTATAACATTAGTCTATTTCACCCCCCCCTCTTTCTCAACGTTTGCTCTTCTCACTCATTCCTTGTCTGGCTAAATAGGGGTGTCAGTGGCAGTGATCTAACTTGTTGCCATGACAATGCCATGACAACAGTGATGGAACACATTTGGACTCTTGCAGATCTCATGAATGAATAACCTCAGCGATGTGTTGGATGCATGTCTCTGAGAGTACGGAAAATAATTATTTCGCCTCCATGTACACCTCTCACTGTAAATGCACTTAGAGTCTGGAACAGAAGCAGCCAGGGAGAGGCCTGGGTTAGACAGAGAGAAGAGATAGGACATGAGACGAAGAATCGAGAGAGCAGGGGTAGAGATTGTTTGGAACAGGGACAAGTCAGTAGTTCAAGGAAAAATATCAGCATTGGCTTGATTTGTATGCTAGCAACCGTGGCTATCTGAAACTGCAACCTGAATTCCCACATCTAACTCCACTACGCCCAAGCAAACGTAACCATTTTGTTTAACTGAACGTTTTTTGGCATTTTAAGGCTGGTTAATAGGAAAAGCATTATGTACATTTGTCATCTTGGACAGCAAAAAATTAAAGAAAAAATAAGATGTGAAGATTTTTTTATAAATGTATATATTCGTTTATAATCAAATTATTAAATGTGTTTATAGTTTAATCATCTTGAATATTTTTATTATTTAATGCTATAGCTAAGCTAAGTGAAGCAATCTTACCTTGTTAGAAAATTGTACAAATTCCAGCTACATTTCTTGATTTTATTAAGTAATATGCTTCTGCTGAGGTAAGGCTTCATTTCACTTTAGCAATTTATAACATGATATCATATAGCCAGTTCCTCTAGCAGACAGGCCAGAATTAGCCAACCCTTATTCTAACAGAATTAGCCAACCCTTATGCTAACTGAATTAGCCAACCCTTATGCTAACTACGTAGCTATCCACCTGGATACAATATTTGTCACTATTGACTACTTGTACCCTCATTCTCAGAGCATCTGGTTTTCACTTGTTTTTCGGGTGTCTGTTGACAAGGCGACAAAGGTGTTAATAAAACCTTATTTCCTGGATATCTTTATTGCACTACAAGCCTCATTTATAGTCGTACTACAAGCCTCATCTATAGTCTATATGCTTACCTGCCACTGCTACCAACAGAGTTGCTGTGGGCTGAGCTAGCTACTGTAGTTAGTTTCACACCAGGACCTGTTCTGTGGGCATTGAAGTGGCGAATGAACGTTCAGCTAACAAAGTCAATCAGGGGAACAGAACAAACGTACCTGAACCACCATTCCAGTCTTTTGCCGGCAGCAAGTTTAGAAGTTAACATTCTGAGAGTGGATCAAAGCTTCAGCAGAACAACGGTTGAGTAAACTAAAATAAAACATGAGGGAACTTTGTTTTGTTTAAAGTGGAAACGCTGTCACAAAATTATAGACGTATTTAGCTCCTGCTAAATACTTACTCCACAGATACCACTCATACCTTTACCACATATTTGCCACAAACTAGCTACAGGATACAGGCCTCGTGGAACAGCTGATGGATCATGGGAGGTCAGGCCGGCCAGAGCCACACTGGGACACCACATCCATCATGGTGGCCAGGGCACCAGCTGCCACCAGCTGTTGGACATTAAGCAAAGTGCAGGCAGATTTGGCTGAGCCAGTTATGGGATAACTCAATAACATTACTGTGTTTGGTCAGCCCGAGCTGTTTATTTTATAATGCACCAAGGTTTTACTGCGGCGTGCCCCAGCCACAAATTTCTAAGCTGATTATCCTCCTTGGACTAAGTTTACGGGCTCCCTGTAAACACGGGAGGTCGATCGTCTTTTCTCTAATGTCGTTTGTTCTCTAACGTTGCATAATTTGCATAGGAATATGTTTTTTTTGTAGTGTGGATGAATACACATTTCACTTGATTGCCGAACGTCACCTTTCGAGGTAACGTGGGCTTTTTTTTGTTTTATCAATACTCCCTGCGGCAAATGAGGTTGAAAGATGACGACTAGCTCAATGTGTGTGTCAGAGTGGAATGAGCGATGACGCAGGTAGTCTGGTCATGTAAGTACCTCCAGCTCCATGAAGGGAATCAGGAATAAAAGACGCTTGGAATCAACTGAAAACATCTCACACTTGCACCAAAACATTTCTACAAATACTAAACACCCATTCTGGGAAAATGTATATGCATTCGCACTGCACAAAAACTTGATACAGTTACCCATGGCGGGGGGGGGATACCTTGGGGAGGGGGGTCTCCAGCCATTGAAATCCGCCAGTTAGCATCATGGTTCTTTATCGAAATGTTTCAGAAAATGTATCATAATGTAAATAAGCTCTGAGTAACCAAGTAAATAACATTGTCAGTGAGTTTACATTCAATGTGACAGGCCCAGCCATAGCACTGCCTGCCCTTATGTTTCATCCTACAGCGCTACGAGATTCATGTGGGAATAAAACATTTTATTTACATTTGATGTTAATGTTTTTTAAATGAAATTGTGTTCACAAGAATTTATGAAGTCTAAGTGCCATAAAGTATCTTCTCAACTTGACCTTCAATAGATCTCTTCAGTACTTAAATAGTTATGGCTTGCTGTACAGGACAGATATGCCTTGTCTCTTTTAACATGAATAAAGATTAAGTGCCTATTAAAGAATGAAAACCATCTCCAACTACGTCCTACCAAGTGTTGTTGGACAATTGCCTCTCTGTAAATCCTGAGACCACACAAGATTACCCTCTTAGAGAGTCAATCCTAATGGGTCTGTTTGGAATAGTACACTTTGTTTAAAACCTGTCGAGGCCTGAACCAACATGTGGTGTGTACTGGTAGTGCACAAGTGTGTGTGTCAAAGAGGAGTGTGTACTGATGTCAAAAACGTTTGCATGGTTTAAATCCCCTTTTCTATAAAAAAAATAATAAAATCACAGCGCCTCCCTCAACCCCACCTCAACCCCACCTCAACCCCACCTCCTCACAAACCTGGTCTTTTCTCTTCCTATTCATCCATCAAGTACTTAGCAAACGACTGACCTGGACAATTTTGTGCATTTGTATTGTGACATTTGTATATTCTACCCCAGCCCAGTACTGACACACCAGTCTTTAAGATTGGTTAGCGGAATCCATTGTGCTACTACCTTAAGCTAGCGGGTCCCCGTGGACCTTTCGCCCAGGGGAAAGGGCTGCTCCCACTCTGCGCTTTCCTGGGACCCCAATGGTGGAGGCGGTTTCCATATTTTTTCGGAAACGTCCAAAACCCTGTAACTTTGAAGTACATGCCGATTCATAAAGGACGGTATACTTGCAATATTTGTTACAATGTCTGACTACTGCCTGTCACTCGCAACACCCTGCAAAGAAACAAATCTATTTAGATCCTCCCGTTTGTTTTCTCCAGTATCTCCCTCCACATCCTCCTGACCTTCATATCCTCTCCTCTTCTTTCATCTCTTTTCCTTCCTCAAAACATATTTCACCGTAAGGAGGAAGACGAGGGCCTGCGCTAAGAGGAGCACAAGAATCAGAAAGATGGTCCACAAACAGGAAAACACACACGTGTGTGTGTGTGTGAGTGTGTATAGAGGATAATACCCTAAATGTACAAACAGAACAAACACAGTTGCTGAGTGTAACGTAAGACAACGGGGAGAACGTGCGCGAAGCAAATGGCGTTCTGCGTTGTAGGAGCTGGTGGTCAGCAGAAAAAGCAATGGGACAGTGTTACAATAACCCCAGTGTGCACTCGGCATGGGTTCTGTGTGTGTTCGTACACAGTTGGTTCGCAGTGTGTCAGTGCCCTGGGCCACACACAGGCCCCGGGCCCACTGTCAGTTCGATGGGGGGATGGTCCAGGGACTGTTCTGGCCGTTGCCGCTATCTAGGTCAGTGGAGAAGTGGCGAAGCGAGGCACGGTGACCTCGTAGACCTTGCAATCTCATTACTTTCCCAGTCAGTCACTCAACAGGGATTCAGGGAGAATCTTGGACCAGGAAACATCTGAGCCCCCTGTGAACACACACACACACACAAGTTTAGAGGAAGCGCAGTTACGACTGGCTTGCACATAGAGGTCAGAGGTTACCATTGCAAATGGCCCAGTCTCACGTTGGACCATCCAACGGCCTCACTAACTGCACACACATTCATGTGTACACTGTCACACTCTGATTCTACCATACGTTCAGTGGAGTCAGTGATGCCCTCAGTCATGACAACATCTCCTCAGTAGCGGATCAGCTTTGTGGAACCATACTTGGTTTTATGCTATAAAAATGTAGCTGAAGCCCTAACCCCTTAACTGCCCATTCTTAGACACCTAGTGTGAATCCCAACCCCACCCCACCCCCCCCCCCCACACACACACACACACACACACATTCGCTCTCTACTAACCCCCCCACACCTGAACGCCTGAACGCCTGCCAATGGCAGTCAGAGGAATCCGATCTCCCTATATTGCATTAACACTCTCCAGATGTTCCGTGGGACATCGGACCCCTTTGGCACTTGAAGCACTCAGGAGACCACAGAGACGAAGCACGTTGGGACCGAGGGCGACCATGTGCTGAACCACAGGGGAACCGAGCTAGGAACTCTGGAGAAGAAGCGGTGCGACACGCGGTGTGCGGTGAAGACGCCGTTCAGGCGGTCCCGCTGAGAGGAGGGTTGCAGGACCCAAGCGCAGAGGCGCTCAAATAAGGGTTGTTCGGCGCAGGCCAATCGGGAAACATCCAATGACACGGGACACAAACGTCACTCGAAAACAATGACTGTCCAGAAACACTGGGGCAGGAGGAACTTAATATAGGGACTTAACAAGGGGTTAATGAGACACAGGTGAAAGCACCACACAAACGATACTGAACACAGAAAAAGGAAGACTAGAACTAAAACACACGGAACACAGAAATGGAACGACCGGCACGGTTGTTAGAGTCTGGGTACAGCGGATGAATGGAATGTGAGTAACACAGCAAAGAGACAATGTATATTTGCAACGAGAGACAATGTATATTCATATAAAGAAAAAAATTGAAAAAACACAATGAAGTAAACAAAGATTAAGGAGAAATGTGTGTGTGTGTGTGTGAGAGAGAGAATCTGGGCTGAAGCAGGGTAAGCTGTGACCACAGGAAGGGCTTCATATGTGGAGCTCCCAAGGACCCATCTGTTAGGCCCTGTGTTCATGGCCTGGCCACTGGTTGGCCACAGGAAGTAACAAAGCCCCCTGGGACATTGGATGGGAACGTGATCCTTTAAAAAAAAAAGTCCCGTCAGAACCCCAGCCCCACTTAGGCCCCCTGGGACTTTGGATGGGAACGTGATCCTTTAAAACAGTCCAGTCAGAACCCCAGCCTCACTTAGGCCCCCCTGCCAGGGGTGGTAGCGTGGATACCTGACTCCACAGTGCGTCTGCCATCACCCGTCTAAGGCATTGTCAATTTACACTAAAGATTTTGGACGACAACAAGTTATTAGGTTCATGAACTGGCTGATCCATCCTTTTAATGTCAAACTACAGTACATGTGCATATCTGAGAGGGTTTTTGAAGACGCAGTAGGTCTTTGGTCTCTGTGATGATACAGGAGGTGCCGACGCGTGTATGTATCACACCATCTGTGTCATGGAAACTCATGAATACAATTATCTTTCCTGGTAAGAGTAGAATAGGGAGAGACGGTGGAAAGAGAAAAGAGAGACACACTGGAGAGACAGCGGGACTGTGGAGACATGGGGGAAATAAACTGGGGGAAGAGAGAGACTGAGGGGAGAGAGACTGAGGAGAGAGAGACTGAGGAGAGAGAGCCACTGGGGAGAGACAGTGGGACTGTGGAGACTGCCAGAGGGGGAGAGGGAGAGAGTTGTTGTCCAGTCGGAGCCATCCTGTCTGTTTCCTCAGAGACTTACTGTCCCCGGGGTGTGAGAGAGATTCAGGACCACCAGTTGACTGACGACACATTCAACAATTGCAAACTAAGCTCTCCCGATTCTCGAATAACTAGGTTGTTATTTTAACCACGGGTGGAATTCCTTATTTTGCCTGAGGCTGGAATTGGGTTAACACAGCACGAGATAACTCTCAGTTCCACAGTTGAACATTGTGTCTAAACCCCAACATTCCTTTGTCCTCGTCCAGAAGGCAAGGGAGAGAAACATTCTGTTGTTTGTAAACACAGACAGCCAAAGGAATCTGAACAATGACAGCTATGGTATTGGTAACGTGTGTCCCCTTCACACACACACCTGTATACACACTCAGCACACACACACGGACACACACATACATAGTTCATGCATGCATACGTACATAAATACAGTCCAGCAACAGTGTGATTAACATTTCAATTCAATGCTGCATATGTCGGCTCAATTTGAATGTTACAATGTAAAATGTTACAATGTTACATTAGACAGTAACATTTGTAAATCTAATGGAAGCCATACATTCAACCAAACAACTCTGGTGCCAACATTGGGACCTAACATGTATGTACTTGACAATCGTCTTCATGTTTGTTTCAAATTCAAATAATTGGCATTTTTGAAACGTTTTCACTGAAAGACAATTTCAACCTGTAATCTTATTTTACAGACGTTTTCTTTGAGAATGAATTACACAGAGCCTCTGCTTTGTGGTGACAGGACAAAACAGTTCCATGTTACCCATGTGCTTTTTACCCACAATATACAGTACATGTTGACTATAGGAGAAAGGATGCATTCCGCGTCCAATCACCAGTACACAAAACACGTTGCATAAAGTCTTTGCCTCACGATAAAGCTGAAGTTGTGAAGCATCTGACTGGCAGCACAACGTTGTCATAACATTGTCATACTGACCTAATGAATCACTGTAATCAATAAAAACAGTTGTGTTTATTTCTGAATGAGGATATAAAGTCTGGTGTGTATCTGGTGTGTATCTGGTGTGTATCTGGTGTGTATCTGGTGTGTATCTGGTGTGTATCTGGTGTGCATCTGGTGAGTCCCTTCAAACAGTGGTACTGCCATGTCCATGTTCAGCAAGGCCCACAGTCTGACTCCATTGTTAGTCTTAACCCATGCTACATTATCCCAGGGGACGCAACCCATACCCCATCATCCCTGGGGACTTAACCCCTTTTCCCTAACAAACCCAAAGGGCGACAGGAAGTTACAATGGCCTCTGCAGGGTGACTAATCATGAGCAGAATGCAGGCCTTTCATCCTAAAGTCAGTGTCTTCACATGTTTTCTCTCTGCGTGTCTGATCCCTGGGAGATACGAACGGCTGACGTGCATGGGAAGATAGAGGTGTTTAAAGTTTCCCAGGAATTGACTAGTGTGTCTGGATTGTGGGGTAGGGGATGTTGAGTAACAGTTTTGATGTTCAGTGACTGACTAATGAGATGAATATGCCAAATCAACACGTCATATCCAGTGACATGTATGGTAAGGAAACTGTCTAGATAAGACCAGAACATGAAAGGACAGATGTGAGTGCTTAGTAGTGGATATACAACTTTTCATTCGGACGCCTGAGAGGAAAAAGGACATCCTTCAATGGAGCACAAGCTCAACATGAAGTGGATAGCCCCACACCTGGAATACAGAACTATCCTTCAGCACCTTCCTCCCCTCGACATGTTCTAACGGTTCCACAACTCCCTCGTCCTCCTGTACCGCTAACAAGGTTGTTGTTGTGGGCCGCCTTTCTTAGGCATCGTCTCATGTCGCCCCGACTGGGCTTGACACCTCACGGTGCTTTTTACAAAGGGTTAATGACTCTGACTGGCCCTAAGCATAGTGGGTCGGTGGCCAGGGCCGCGGCCTGTTAACCCACCCCCAGGAGAGTTCAGAGGAGCTGTCCCACACCCGCTCCAGGCAGCCCCGTCCCCGCTGCCCCCAGAGGGCCGGCCAGCTACAATGAGGAGCCCGTAAAGGAGACCGAGGAGGAGGTTAAGGGTCAGGGCTGGGCCAGGATACCGGGTCCTGATGTCATTGGAATGTTAGATAGGGAGTACAATGGGGCTCCAGACGTGGGTGGGTTCTGGGCTGTCTACTGGATAGCCACATTTCTGGACCTGAAAAGCGATGACCGCCACCTACGTTGGGCGAATAACCAGACTAGGTCTTCAACAGGATTCTTCCAGAACGGTCTGAGAGTAACAGAGCTCCCCAAGGGGGGCAGGACTCTGGGAAAAGGGTCGGGGGGGCTCATGGGTGGATTAAGGCTGGGCAAACGTGTCGGGCGATTGGTTTCACACAATACCATCCTCTCAATGTAATACCGGAAAAACAGCCGACCTTTGTGTGCGCTATTTGAATACCAAAACACATGGTTTTACATTGAGCTGTTTGCCAGATTGCATATCCATCCCTCTCTCACCCTCCCTTTGTCAGTGCCTGCCCAGCATACCTGTAGAGGTTGATGACATACTGATAAGAATGTGTTAAGGACCAACATGCTTTTTGGGGGGAGTGTCACCAAAACTCTAGGGCAGTAGCACTGTATGCATGGAATGTGAGAGCCTTTGGGTCAGCGGATGACCATTGTCAGAATGTATGCCACATTGACGGCTGTGGAAGAGAATAGTTGCAGAATGTGTTATGCTACTGCGACTGTATGTGTAGGGGGTGTCATTAGCAGCTGAACAGGCAACCGTTTCCTAACACCCGGCCTCACTACCCCAGCTGCAAAAAGACAGGAAGTCATATTTTCTTTTGACAGGAAACTTCAACAACGCACACCAGCAAAGTCAGGAAGCGCTGCCAGCCAACGCCATGAGTTCATTCATAAATCTCACACACGCACGCACACACACACACGCGCACGCACACACACACACGCGCACGCATGCACACACAAAGGAATCCAGATTAATGTATGTACACCAGGCTCCCATGCTGAACACCCTAGCACGCGTGCTTACGCACGTAAACCGTGGCCAGGATATGGAGAGACCAGAGATCAGCTGTGTGCTGCTCTGTGGGTGGTTCTACTGCCCAGAGAAACAGGGGGAACGGGCTGGACACTGGGATCTGGTTCATGCGCTGATAATCAGAGATAAACCAGAAAGGATGGAGTTTTTACTGAGGTTTGCCTCCACCCTAACACCCACACACCCGCAACCAAGCCACACCAAACACAAAACCACACAAACCCAGACAAACTGTCTCGAGTAGGTTTGACTGTAAATATGGAAGATCTTTCTTCAATGTCGTAATCCTGAATGAGCTGCGAAGAACGACAGTGACCAAAATAACCCCCCCCCATCGACACGTGTCACCTTCACCAATAGTGGGAGGAAGTGCTGTCTTCCAACCACATCTTCAGAACCACAGGAGATGACCACAACAGCATGAGTGCTGCACAGAGGTGTACCATCACTTCTATGAAGCGAGCTAGTTAATGACCGCACTGAAGTAATGTATTGTAAGCAATAAACTCAGTGGTATTTGCGTGTATTTCACCTGGCTAACAGCAAGACATGAGCAGAGTCACACAAAGGGCATCAGTAGCAGCAACAGGGGATGCATCTTTGGTGGATGCATAGTTCAACACGTCAAATCATTGGAATGAAATAAAGCAAGACCACTTTCTCTAAGTTACAGTGGGATGGTTAGAACCATACTGATGAAAAGACGGCTCGTTTGAAGAACGACAATGTGTATCTTTGTGACTGTTGGTCGTTAGTTAAAGTGTGCTTTTAATAAGCCATCTGCGGTCAGATTGTCATTTCCTCAAATACCATGATACAATGCATTTCCTGTGCCTCCAAAGATATCTACCACATTGAGTTGATAATGGTAAGAGCTCAACTCATACTTATATTTATACAGTAGTGACTTTACAACTATCTAACTACTTCACATGCTGGTATTGTCTTTAGCGTGAGTGTATGCACAAACAAGAGCTACTGGGGCAATATTTACCGAAAAGGCCACTGTCTAGAACTATTCATCGTTACTGACTCTCATTTATGACCACCAATTATTCTAGTTTTAGGCATTTCTATTGAGGTGAAAAAAGAATAAAAAATATTAGGATGCGGGAATTTGACATTTGATCGGAACTCAGGGTGACTCACTGTACCATGGTAGATGGTGGGTGAGGAAGTGGGTGAGGAAGTGGGGCAGAGCAGGGGAGGACAGTATGACGGTGATGACTGATTAGGGGAAACACAGATAATATTGTGAGGGGAGCATTGCCTTTCTATATCTATTGAAACACTAGAGCAGGATACAGCTTGATTGTCTCAGTGAGGGAACCATTCAAGGCCCACATAGTAGCCCCTAGTTTGGTCCTCCATTAAACAACTCTTGATAGTTCATCATTCTAATTGGCTTTCTCACTTTCTCTCCATCTCTTTCTCTCTCTCACCATCTGTCTCTTCGCTCTCTCTCCATTTCCAGGGTCACCTCCTCATTCCCCTCCTGGTCCACCCCATCCTGACCCCGCCTGTGACCCTGGCTGCCTGGGATGCTCATCCTGTTTCCTGTCTCTCCCGACAGACAGGAAGTCACCGTAGCAGGAGTCCCTGGTTGGCCAGATACACACACGGGGGGGTTGGTTGGGTGGGAAGTGATCTCACTGCACCTGCAACCAGGAAGCTGGAGCCAGTGGAGCCATCTAGAAAACCCCACTCCTCCACCCCTCCCCTCCACCCCTCTGACATCCCCATGTCTACCCTGACTTCCC
This sequence comes from Novumbra hubbsi, assembly GCA_016801125.1. Classification (NCBI taxonomy): domain Eukaryota; kingdom Metazoa; phylum Chordata; class Actinopteri; order Esociformes; family Umbridae; genus Novumbra; species Novumbra hubbsi. Next base: position 25,496 of record JACXGK010002355.1, on the reverse strand, counting down.
TCCAGCTGGAGGCACTGGGCCGACACAGGAAAGTGGACCGACAAGTAGGCTTCTCAAAGACTCCAGCTCCGCCTCCTCTCATGGATATCCCACTTTCCTCTCTCTTTATCTGCCTCATGTATCACATCATACTGGGATTAAACAGGTCATTGCCGTGTCAACTGGCAGGTTGTTGCCAAAGCATAGAAACTGGGCACAAACTGGTTGACAGTGTGAATACAAATACATCCTTGAAGTGGCGTCTGTGCCAGGCAGACCAGGGTATGTGGTGAGGTTTGAGTACCGCTCTCCCCCTCTCTCTCTCTCTCTCTCCTTCTCTCTGTCTTTCTCTTTATTGAGTGTTATAGTAGAGTATTTAGTAATTAGCTCACTTCAAGGACATTTCTAACCTATTCATAAAATGTTCATTATATGTCTAAATTCTATTACTGTTTTAGTAAACACATTCCAAGGTCTTATTGATCGGTTAGACAGTAGGATAATTCAACTCAGCGAGGAAATGTGTTTCAGTTCTACATTCCCGAACACATTGCAGCACCACAACACAAGAGGGAGAATATGTATTGCATTTAACCGCTATGGTAGTGTGTCTAACCTATAACTAACAGTTAGCCAGTGTCTGTCCTCTGCTCCCTCCCGTGGGATATTTAATATGTTGTACATGCTCTTGTCACTGTAAAACATGTGATGTTTGTATATATGTTCGTATGGACTGAATATGAGTCCTACAGAAATTGTATAGGCACTGCCACTGAGGCATTATTCCCGGGGTTTTCGGAGGATTCTCTGCAGTCAATGGGAGCCCACAGCATGCAGTATCTGTCTGTGTGTGTGTATGCAGTGTGAATATGAATTGACTCCATTGGCATTGACTACTGTACAGCTTTGATGCGGCCGCAGTGAGACTATACAGAGGCCAGGGATCCACTATAGCAGCCCACTGAGACACATTAGGCAGATGGATCTTTTTTATTTACTCTCTCTCTCTGATCTTTGATCTCTGCACTCTGCTCCCACTCTCAAAAGATGTGTGTTTCATGTGTGTGTGTGTAAGTAAATATTCCCTCGCTAATAGTATTTTAGGGGCATTTTCCCATATTGTATTTGTTTGTGAGGGAGGAGCGTTTGAGAGGATTATTGACTGTGTCCTGTAAACACAGATGTTTGGATACGATTTGATTTATCTATCGTTTATATAATTAGCAGCAGTGCCCCGAGAAAGGAGACCACTGCCTAATGAATCCATGTTATTCAGTGGTTGTTTTAACCTTGGATTACTGTGACGAGAAAGGTTTGGCATCTGCATGAATGACTGTTGGAAGTCAGCCGCGTCCGGGCCAAGGTTATTTGTTCTTCTCACTTCTTTCCTCCCTCCTCTTCCCTCTGTTATTGTAAGGACTCTGGTGATTCCTAAGATTCCAGACTTGTAAATAAGAAATATTGTTTTCCCACCGGAGCATAATAAACATGTCACTGTTGTTTTTGTAACCATGGGGTTGAAGAGTGTGAAAAAAAATTCACGTAGCCGAGTAAACACCACAGAACTAAATCACATAGTTGCTCACCTGTATGGCATTCTGGCTGTTGCAGGCATTTTGCACAAACACAGAAATAAGGATCCAGAAAGTGGCCTGGGAGATTTACCTTGAGCACACAGAGGTCACAGGGTTATATCTCTTTCTAAAGTTAATCAGGCTAACACCTCCTGACACAAACGCTCACCTCCAACACAGTCTCAACTGTTTCTCTTGACCAGAGGTATTCAAATCTGGCCCTGGAAGCCAGTTTCACTGGTAACACCTTGATCAGGGCCTTCAGGGGCTTTTGTTCAACCTCAACATGAATTCACCCCAGGTCTACATAAGCCCCTGATTAGGGGGTTGCATTTTTTCACAGATTTAAACACTACAGATCTAGGCCTTCAACTCAGTCTTAACCATAACTCCAGACATTCACCACTAACTTAGTCTCAGCCATAACTCCAGATATCCACGACTAACTCAGTCTCAACCATAACTCCAGACATCCATCCCTAACTCAATCTCAACCATAACTCCAGACATTCACCACTAACTCAATCTCAACCTTAACTCCAGACATTCACCACTAACTCAATCTCAACCATAACTCTAGAAATGTTACCTGTTCTACTTCTATTCTGTTGGGACATTGTTGCCCCACCCTCTAAAATCTAACCCTTTAAACCTCCACCCGAGCCTCTGAATTCTGACTCCAGCACCCCTCCTTTACCCAGATGAGCTGGATTTCACGGCCAAAGGCTCAAAAGTAAGTCCATCCAGTGTTGACTCATTTACGTCTGTTAATAAACAAATCCCTGTCACGGTACCGTCGCAGGACGGGACCTCCCCTGTTCGCGTAGCCTTCCGGCGTTCGACGTCGCCGGCCTTTTAGTCGCCATCGTGTGTGTTGTGTCCTGTTTTCCCCATGTCCTGTGAACGCATCCCTCCCTGATTCCTGACAGGTGCTGCTTGTTACCACAGTACTTAAGCCCTTGTGTTTCTCGTCTCCGTGT